>PVKU01012085.1:0-38226 GCA_004027475.1 Anoura caudifer | reverse complement strand
CATGAGGTAGTAAACATCCTGTTAGGTACATTGTTTAGGTATTCCTTTGAACTTCCCTTGGGAAAGATCTGATAGCAAGGAAGGCAGGACAATGCAAGGAGATTAATGCCTAGAGGCCGAGGACCAGGCCCAAACATCATTTCCACAATGTCTGGACCCTAACTCTCAACCCCTTAGCAGGCATAATAGTTCCCTACACATAGGTTCTTTTGGACTGGTGTTTCAGGGATTTTATGATATAATCCTAGCAGTGGGATTGCTGGGTCAAAAGGTAGATCCATTTTTAGTTTTCTTAGAAAATTGCACACTGCTTTCCTAGTGGTTGTACCAGTCTGCAATCCCACCAACAGTGCACTAGGGTCCCCTTTTTTCCACAACCTCTCCAACACTTGTTGTTTGTTGCTTTGTTTATGATGGCCATTCTGACCAGTGTGAAGTGGTATCACATAGTGGTTTTAATTTGCATCTCTCTGATAGCTATCGATACTGAGCATCTTTTTGTGTGTCTCTGGATCCTCTGTATGTCCTTGGAGAAGTGTCTGTTCAAGTCCTTTGCCCATTTTTTAATTGGGTTGCTTGCCTTCATAGAGTGGAGTTGTGTAAGTTCTTTATATATTTTGGAGATTAAACCCTTGTCTGAGGTATCATTGGCAAATGTGTTTTCCCATACAGTTGGTTCTCTTTTTATTTTAATACTGTTTTCTTTAGCCATGCAGAAGCTTTTTATTTTGATGAGATCCCATTTGTTTATTCTTTCCTTTATGTCCACTGCTTTAGGGGACATATCAGTAAAAATGTTGCTGCGTGCAATGTCTGAGATTTTCCTGCCTATGTTCTCCTCTAGGACTTTAATGGTATCACAGCTTATATTTAAATCTTTTATCCACTTTGAATTTATTTTTGTGAATGGTGTAAGTTGGTGCTTGACTTTCATTTGTTTGCACGTAGCTGTCCAGTTCTCCCAACACCACTTGTTGAAGAGGCTATTTTTATTCCATTTTATGTTGCTGCCCCCTTTGTCAAATATTAATTGACTGTAGAGACTTGGGTTTATTTCTGGGCTCTCTGTTCTGTTCCACTGGTCCATGTGCCTGTTTTTGTGCCAGTACCAGGCTGTTTTGATTATAGTGGCCTTGTAATACAGTTTAGTATCAGGCATTGTGATCCCTCCTACTTGGCTCTTCTTTCTCAAAATTGCTGCAGCTATTCGGGGTCACTTATGGTTCCATATAAATTTTTGAAGTGTTTGTTCCATGTCTGTGAAATATGCCATTGGTACTTTAATAGGTATTGCATTCAATTTGTAAATTGCTTTGGGTAGTATGGACATTTTGATGATATTGATTCTTCCAATCCATGAACACGGTATATGTTTCCATTTGTTTGTATCTTCCTTGATTTCTTTCTTCAGTGTTGTGTAGTTTTCTGCGTATAGGTGTTTTACCTCCTTGGTTAGGTTTATTCCTAGGTATTTTATTTCTCTTTTTGCTATATCGAATGGGATTTTTTTCTTGATTTCTGCTTCTGCTGTTTCATTGTTGGTATACAGAAATGCCTTTGATTTTTGGATATTGACTTTGTATCCTGCTGTTTGGCCAAATTCATTTATTAGATTGAGCAGCTTTTTGGCGGAGTCTATAGGATTTTCTATGTACACTATCATGTCATCTGCAAATAATGATAGTTTTGTTTCCTCCTTTCCAATTTGGATGCCTTTTATTTCCTTTTCTTGTCTAATCACTGTGGCTAGTACTTCCAATACTATATTGAATAGAAGTGGTGAAAGTGGACAACCTTGTCTTGTTCCTGATCTTAGTGGAAAAGATTTTAGTTTTTGCCTGTTGAGTATGATGTTGGCTGTAGGCCTCTCATATATTGCCTTTATTATGTTGAGGAATGCTCCCTCTATTCCCACTTTGCTGAGTGTTTTTATCATAAATGGGTGTTGTACCTTATCAAGTGCTTTTTCCGCATCTATTGATATGATCATGTGATTTTTGTCTTTGCTTTTGTTTATGTGATGTATTACATTTACTGATTTGCAAATATTGAACCATCCTTGCATCCCCAGGATGAATCCCACTTGGTCATGGTGTATGATCTTTTTAATGTATTGTTGGATGTGGTTTGCCAATATTTTGTTGAGAATTTTAGCATCTATGTTCATCAGCAATATTGGCCTAAAGTTGTCTTTCTTTGTTGTGTCTTTATCTGGTTTTGGGATTAGGATGATGCTGGCTTCATAAAAAGAGTTTGGGAGTCTTCCATCATTTTGGATTTTTTGGAATAGTCTGTGAAGGATAGGGGTTAGCTCTTCCTTAAATGCTTTGTAGAATTCTACTGTGAAACCATCTGGTCCAGGGCTTCTGTGTGGGGGGAGTTTTTTGATTACTGCTTCAATTTCATCTGCTGTTATTGGTCTGTTCAGGCTTTCTGCTTCTTCTTCATTGAGTTTTGGAAGATTATGTTTTTCTAGAAACTTGTCCATTTCATCTAGGTTTTCAAATTTCTTGGCATACAGTTCTTCATAGTAATTTCTTACAATACTTTGTATTTCCATGGTGTCAGTTGTAACCTCTTCTCTTTCATTTCTGATTGTGTTTATTTGGGTCTTCTCTCTTTTTTTCTTGATGAGCCTGCTTAAAGGCTTGTTGATTTTCTTTATCTTTTCAAAGAACTAGCTCCTGGATTCATTGATCCTTAGAATTGTGCTTTTAGTCTCTATGTCATTTAATTCTGCTCTGATCTTGGTTATTTCCTTCCTTCTACTTGTTCTGGGCTGTCTTTGTTGTTGTTCCTCAAGTTCTTGTAGGCATAGGGTTAGGTTGTTTGTTCAAAATGTTTCTATCTTTTTTAGGTAGGCCTGTATCTCTATGAACTTCCCTCTGAGGACTGCCTTTTCTGTGTCCCATAAGTTTTGGGTTGTTGTGAGTTCATTTTCATTTGTTTCCAAAACTTTTTTACTTCTTCCCTAATTTCATTCTTTACCCATTCATTGTTTAATAGCATGCTATTCAGTTTCCATGATTTTGAGTGTTTTGGGGTTTTCTCCTTGGGGTTGGTTTCTAGTTTCAGTCCCTTGTGGTTGGAGAAAATGCTTGGTATGATTTCAATTTTCTTGTATTTGTTGAGGCTTGTTTTGTGTCCTATCATGTGGTCTATCTTTGGAAATATTCCATGTGCATCTGAAAAGAACGTGTATTTAGCATCTTTGGGATGAAGGGCTCTATATATATCAGTTAAGTCCATTTCATCTAGAGTGTTGTTCGATGCCACAATATCTTTGTTGATATTTTTTAGAAGATCTGCCCATTTTTGACAGTGGGGTGTTAAAATCCCCTACTATAATTGTGTTGCTGTCAATATCTTTCTTGAAGTCCTCTAAGATTTTCTTTATGTATTTTAGGTGCTCCTATGTTGGGTGCATATACATTTACGATGTTTATGTCTTCTTGGTGGATTCTTCCCTTGAGTATTGTGAAGTGACTTTCTGGGTCTCTCTTTATGGCCCTTCATTTGAAGTCTATTTTGTCTGATATGAGTATTGCTAGCCTGGCTTTTTTCTTCCTGTCCATTTATTTGTAAAATTTTGTTTCCAGCCCTTCACTTTGAGTCTGTGTAGGTCTTTTGTCCTGAGGTGGGTCTCTTGCAGGCAGCATATGTGTGGGTCATGCTTTCTTATCCATTCAGCTTTTCTATGTCTTTTGATTGAAGCATTTAATCCATTTGCATTTAAGGTCATTATCAATAGGTACTGATTCATTGCCATTTTTGCACCTATGTTCCTTTCTCTCTCTCTCTCTCTCTCTCTCTTTCTCTCTCTCTCTCTCTTCCTTCCTTCCTTCCTTCCTTCCTTCCTTCCTTCCTTCCTTCCTTCCTTCCTTCCTTCCTTTCCTTAAAGCAGTCCCTTTAGCATCTCTTGCAGGACTGATTTGGTAGAGGTGTATTCTTTTAGACTTCTTTTGTCTGGGAAGCTCTTTATTTGGCTTTCTATCTTGATCGAAAGCCTAAAGTAGCCTTGGTTGCAGGCCTTTGGTTCTCATTATTTGGAATAATTCTCGCCATTCTCTTCTGGCTTGGAGCGTTTGCATTGAGAAGTCAGCTGCTAACCTTATCAAGGCTTCCTTGTATGTTACTTCCTTTTTCTCCCTTGTTGCCTTTAAGATTCTCTTTTTGTCTTGGAATTTTGCCATTTTAATTATGATGTGTCTTGAAGTGGGCCTCTTTGGGTTCCTCTTGATTGGGACTCTCTGTGTTTCCTGGATTTGTGTGACTTTTTCTCTCATCAAATTAGGGAAGTTTTGCATCATTACCTTTTCAAATAGGTTTTCTATCCCTTGCTCTTCTTCTGCTCCTTCCGGAATCCCTATTATACGGATATTATTACATTTCATATTGTCTTGCATTTCTCTTAATCCCTCTTCATTCTTTCTGAGCCTCTTTTCCTTTTCTTGCTCTTTCTGAGTGTTTTCTTTCTACTTTGTCCTCCAACTCACTGATCTTATCTTCTGCTTCATCGATTCTGCTTTTCATTCCTTCCACTGTGTTCTTCAGTTCAGAAATTGTGTTCTTCATTTCCTCTTGGCCCTTGCGGATAGTTTCTATTTCCTTGTTCATGTTGATATAGTTTGCAGTGAGTTCATTGTAGCTCCCCTGTAGTTTCTGGTAGCTCTTTGAGAGCTCATGGAGCTTCCTGACAACCATTGCTTTGAACTCAAAATCTGATAGTTGAGTTGCCTCCATTTCATTTAGCATTCTTTCTGGGGCTTCCTCCTTTTCTTTCATTTGGGGATTGTTTCTTTGTCTTCCCATTGTTTGTGAGACTCTTCTTGTTAGCCTCAGCTTGTTAAATTGATCTGTTGTGGCTCCCTGGGTTTATGGTGTGAACTTCTGTGGTAGAATACCTGTGAGACTCAGTGGTGCAGTCTCCTTCCGATATCCTGGTGTTCACAGCTTCCACTGTTTCAGCTGTTAGGATGCTTCCTTTTTGGGTCCAACTCTGTTTTTTTCATGTTTGCAGGTTTGTTTGTTTTTGTCTCACCTAGGATCATGGGTGTGATCTCTGGGTCTTCTACAAAGACCCCTCCTCCAGTCGCAGGGATGCCAGTTGCAGAGCCACCTCCAGTCCCTGTCCCAGGGCTGCTTCCGATCACAGGGCTGCCCCTGGTCTCAGGGCCTCCCCTGGTCACTCGGCTGCCCCCGGTCACAGAGTCGCTCCCAGTCCCAATCCCAGGGCCACCTCTGGTCGCAGGGCTGCCTTTGGACCTGATCCTCAGCATTCTACAACAAATGAAAATTTGAATGAATGAAAGAATACCTTTTGAAAAATATTTTTCTTCCCTAAACATTACTACTTTTTAATTTAACATACTTTATTTTTCTGTATGGAAAGATTTTCTTTGCATCAGTTCTTTCTTATATTATCTATCTCTCCATTTATCTGCCTATCTTTAAACTCTGACCACAGATTTAAATAAAATATTCCTGGGGGTAATTGCATAATCAATTATAGGCACATGAAAATATCAATTGCATCTTTATACTTTTGTGTTGCTACATAGTTTATTTTAATCTGGAAAGGTAAAAATAAAATTTTTCTTTCAACATGATCAAGTTCATGACCCAATGTCATTATTATCACAGAATATGCTAATAGTGTAGAAAGTATAAAAATGGGGAGAAAACCCATAATCATAACTGTAAATGTTAAATATTATACCTTAAATGCTATACCATCTTTCCTTTCTTGTGTTATTTGAAATAATTAAAATATACCAATTTTGGTATATTCAAATTTTCAAGTATATCTTCCTTTACAGACTGTACTTTCTTCTTCACATTCTTTTAGGCATAACGTATGGAAATCTCACAGAGAAATTGTCATGAGTATAGACTGACAGTAGAAAGAAGAACATTGAGAAAATTTACAAATGTGGGTTCTGGTTACACATTGTAGAGATGAATACCTGCATGGTCTCTCAGATTTTTACTCTTTTCAAGGGGTAATTGTGAATACAGTATTAATTAATTTTCTTGATTATTTTTACATTCAAATGCAAAAGGGTTCACTTGGTCAAAACCACTTGATATTCACTCAGTCACTTAGGCATTTATTCACTTACTCATTTATGCACTCTCACTCATATTTTGATTTGATTCAAAAATCAAATATCATTGTCTTGTTTATTCTAAGCAATTACTGCCTTTAGAAACATGCATAGAATATACCTGTATGTAACATATGATAGAAACACAACTCAGGCTTGTTAATTTATGAATTTTTCTTGTTTCTACCATCTTAGCCCTATTTTATTTTTTGTTTTTGTTCTGTTTTCTTGATTTGGGATTGTAAGAATTAAGTAAAACATATAACCTGAAGATTTGTCATTTATCCTTTCTGTTGCTGTGGCTTTGACATGTCTGCAATCTTCATCATTCCATGCAAACTAGGAATATGTGCCTGAGTTGCTGTTGTTCTCACTTCTCTTTCTTCACCTGCTGATATGCTCCAAGTTGCATCCTCTTCCTTCACACCTTTTCCAGAAAGGCTACCTGCTCCAACATTGTCTCTCCTCTTCTTTGCCACCAGGAGGGTCTCTGTGCTCCTGCAGTGCCCTGTTCACACCTCTCACTGCACTGTGCTCACTGCACTGTATTTTCCTTGAGTCTCTTCCCTGGTCAGTGCCCGAAGCCCAAAGAGGAGCTCCACGCTATTCATCTTTGTATCCCTAGGGCAATACTGGACACAGATTTAGAAATCCATCCATTCTTGAACTTGACTAAAATGGAACACACTCTCTTTCTTCACATCCCTTTCAAATTCCAGTGTTACTTAATAATGCTGGGGAGAGGCTACATTCCCATTACAAGATAACAGCTTCTTGAAGTGTTTTGGCCCTTTGTTATTGGTTTTTTTCTGATCTTTAGCAAATTTCCTCAACAATCTAGTAAATGTCATATTCCAATATTCTCCCAAAGAGGTCCATAGCATAAATTGGAATTTCAGAATGAATTGCTTATTCTGTTCTCTTAAGGCACGGTTTCTATGACAGCTTCCTACAAGAAAGCAGGAATTATTTTTTATTTTGGCAGGAAAAAAGTATAACAAAATCTATCAAGATTGACCCTATATTTATGAGGATATGATGCCATAATCTGGTATCAGTCCTTGGTGGAATAGTGTTAAACCAGTAATTCAGACAAATACCTACTTGCAGCTCATGAAATGTGTATATGCCTTCCAGCTCCAGCCATAAATAATAAGCCAGTAACCCAGCCTGTTGTGTGTAGCATATGGCACCACTGTGGGGAAGTACTCTTAAGTGATAAAAAAAAAAAATTAAAGAAAAAAAAAGGTCATTCACAGTAAATACTTACCATCTGCTCCCAAGCAGGGTGGCAAGCAACATCATGATGAAAATTTAGGTACTGTTCCTGCCCAGCCATAAATTATTAAAGAGGCAGATGATATGTGATTTTACAATTCGTTTAGTAAACAACCATTCCTGAGGCAAAGGGTTCATTTCTATTGGGAGTTCACTGCCATAGGCAAGAAATTGAACCACAGTTCAAAGTCAGAATTATCCCTCTGCTTTCATCTTCAATGTCAGAGGCCACGCAGATCCAATCACTCCAAATGTATACAATTGGATTGCTTGTTCCCATGAATAATGAACTAGTCTGAACCTCAGGTAAAGGGATGGTCAGCCTGAAGTGCTAATAAAATGCAAATAACATCATAGTGTATTAAGAAGAAAACAGTTTATAAGCAATGTGTAGAGTGTGAAAGATAGAATGATATATGGGAGGGAGGAAGAAGAGGGGAAGAAGGCAGGGAGGGCTGGAGGGACAGAGAGAGAGAGGGGGAGAATAGAAGAAAGACCAATTGAAGATCATACAGTGAAATATGGATATTTGTTGTCTGAATGGTGAAATTACAAATGAGTTTTCATCTTTGTGTTTCTCTGAATTTCAGGATTCTCTGCAATGAACATTTTTGTCTTATATAATTAAATAAAATAGGTTACGTTTTAAGAAATCATATCAGAGGCAAGCAACTAAAATGCTTCAGGTGTTAGGTTCTAAGAACTGCGAGAAGTGCTTGTGGGGGCCTGGGGGAGTTTGGGGTATTTGAGGCTGACACTGAAGAGCCAGATCTAGCATGTAATTCAGACAGAGGACAAAAGATTATGCCAATCACGAAACAGGACAAATGGGGAAATAGCAAAATCAAAATAAACATGACTGTAGGGAAAATGAGGTAAAATCATCAGATTCTTCTGTTTAGAAGCATGTTTTATTTCAAACTAGAGTGATGTTATTAAACTAGATGATCAATCTTATTCCCAGCCTTCTCTCTAAATGACTGTGGGCTTGCTTTACAAATCAAACCCATTCTGCAAAATGGAAGAATTACTATTTTTGAGAATATTCTATTATGTTGCAAGGTCTTAAGGCAATTCCGAATGAGGGGGAAAAAAAAAGCTTTGAGTAATATCAGCACAGAGTATCACTCATTTTTATGTTTGTTAAATGATCAGGCGATTTAGTTTTACAGTCACTGTCTATAAATGCTGAAAACTAGTGGGAAGGTGGAGGCTTAAGCCGAATGGCTGTATTTTTACAACCACATTTCTCTTTTCTGTCGACCTCGCTCTGCGTTGACTTCGAGCACAGGCTTGGGTCCCCTGTTGTTCCAAACCTCTGCTGACCCCTCCCACTTTACCGTGTGAACCAGAACCAGCGCCCACCAGCTGGTGGCCTCTGTTTCGCTAACGTTCTATCTGCGATAACAGCTTGCAGGGACCGTGTCGCTGCACTGGCTCCCTTAGAACTGCACACGGTTCTGAAACAGTGGTGGCCCCTGAGACCATCTCACAGCCTGAAATGAGGGGACAGTACTACAGGGCTCTAGTGCAGTCACAGGAGAGGGGCATTGATTTCTCTTCACGTCAATGCTCCATCTCCAGTTCTTGGTTACTCCAAACCTCTACTTTTGCTTTCTGAAGGCAGGATCATCTCATATACACACACTAATATACAGCTTTCCTTCTGATGTCTGCGTGTCTTTAGGAAGCAAGTATGTGTAAAGTGTATGTTCCCTAGGTAAATGTAATTCATTTTTTTGCATTCTGTTTCTGTTATGTCTCAGGAAGTTTGTTTCCCCAATGGTAGATTGGTCAGAAAATGCTGATATAATAGAGAACTACTCTGGGAATCTGCACCTTTGAGGCTGGCTCGCCAGTATCCAAAATAGCTTTAGCATGGTGTGAATCATGGTGTTTCAGAGGTGAAAAAAACTTTAACAGCCAGTCATCCAGCCAAACTTTTTATAGTAAAGGTGAGAAAAATGAGACCCAAAAAGTTTAAATGACTTCTGATTACTTGATTAACTGAGCACACAACTAATATCTAATTAGACAATAATTTATTGTAGAACTAATAATATTAGACAAAACACTACTGTGACATAGGAAGTTATATCACTTAACATTTTTATAGAGGCAGTATGAATGATTAAATGCATGTATTTTAAAGTCCCAGCTATGCTATAAAATAGCTATGAGACCAAGGCAAAATTAATCCTTTAAATATCTCTTCTTTCATCTTATAATGGAGATAATAAGATCTACTGCATATGCCTGCTTTAAAGATTAAATGTGGTTGTTTATATAAGTTAAGTGACTTCAGATGGCAAATATCCAATGCATATTGGTGTGGTCAGCTGAAAAATGAGCACTATCACACCTAAAACTTGAAGTATTTGCAACACTAGCCAGGATTTAGATTGAATGAGAAAAACCTATCCAACTGGGGAATATTCTTTTAATCCCTCTCTCTACTCTCTGAAGAAAGTAGTGGAAAATGTATCTTCATCTGCAGGCAATCCAATGCTACAGAAATAGCGAAATGCTATAGGAATATTGTAGTGTGAGGAAAATACCACGGTATATCCATGATTAAGTGGTTTATTGAAGATCAATGAGTATTTGTTAATGGTAATAAAGATGTATTTTTTTCCCAATGGAATTCTAGGCTTAGCTTGTGGAGAGAAATTTTAAAAATTTGCTAACTGTTAAAATGTCATGAAAATATGCACCTGTAAAATACTCCTTATATCTGTTTCACATAGAAACAGATACAAGGAGTGAAACAAGGGATGTGCAAAACTATGTATTTTATATTTTCATGATATATTCTACCTAGCACTGAGAGAAAACCACAATACTCAAAGAGTGATTGTCAAAGAGAAAATAGTGGCGATAATCTATTTTTAAAATACTTTTAAATGCAATTACTGTTTCAGAAAGATTGAATTTGTCTAACAACATTGCATATTTATGAATATGTTGCTCAAAAGCTTAGCACCATGATTATGACAACAGTGTCTATAAATTGTATATACTAAGTACCAAGGCTTTCATTATTTCAAATAAGTTCAGTCACATCTCAAATAACTATTATTTCCATGGCTATCAGAATAAAACATTTTTAGGTCATTATCATTTATTGAGAGTCTAAATGAAGATCTATTTGTCTAGGTTTAACAGGAAGAATTTCATAGAAAATAAAATACTGCTAAGCTCTTCCAAACTTATAAACTATGCCATGATTATTTATGTTACCCCTTTATTTTTTTTTTCAACTAATGCAGATGGACCTTATGGGCTTCGAGTTAATTCTGACAAAGGCCTAAAAGTAGGAGCAGTATTTACTGTTGACATTGGAGAAGCCATCTTGTTTGATTGCTCGGCCGATTCGTACCCTCCCAACACCTACTCCTGGATCCAGAGGACTGACAATGCAACATACGTCATCAAGCAGGGGCCTCGCTTGGAAGTCGCATCTGAGAAGGTGGCGCAGAAGACAACGGACTATGTGTGCTATGCTTACAACAATGTAACTGGCAGGCAGGATGAAACTGGTTTCACAGTCATCATCACTTCTGTAGGTGAGTGTGACGTCAAAGGCAGGGATCCCCGTGAGATCCGATTGCATGCTGGCCGCACTCCACCCGATTTGATAACTGTGTGGAAAAGAATATCTGTGGGATTGTCGATATACTATGAGAAATTCTCTTTCCTGAGTTAACTAAGCTGTGGCCCCTATGAAAGAAAGAAAACCCAAAACAGAATGGAGAAGGACTCTAATTGCTAACCAAGGGACTGAGAAGAAAAAGAGAAGACAATACATTCATTATGTGTTAGGTCAGAGTCGCTCAAGAAACCAGACGGACGCAGTGTTTATTAGGGGGGAATAAGAGGGAAAGTGGAGCCAACCAAGGGAGGTTAAGACTGGCTGGGTTGCTCTTAGGGCAGGGTTTTTAAGCGCAAAAAGCCCTGGAAGGGTAACCGGTTGGGGTGTCAGAGTCTGATTGGCTAGAGCCGGTTGCTGGGTGCCATTTCTGCTGACCATTGTTCTTGATACATCTCGTCAGGCTCAAGTTAAAGCTGCATCCTGTTATGCCAGGTAGGCTGACCCCAAACCTCAATCTTAGCCAAGCATCTGTTTGTCCTGGGTAGTGTCGGCAGGCAGTTTCCCAGGCTAGTTTCCCAGGCTAGTTTCCCATGGTACAGTTTCCCACCTCGTGATTTTCCATGTCTGCTAGGCCTACCTGGGTCTGTCATTATGTACTTCTAAATATGCATGCTTGCTTTCCAGATTTTACAAGCAAACAGGAATGTAACAGAAGTGGGCTTATATCTAATATTGCATTAGGTCAGATGAATAAATTTCCATAAGTTAAAAATCTGGTTTTCCTACTATTTGACTCCCCTTCTCACTGTCTTTCATGGGCTTCCCTTCCTCTTTCATAATGTAAACACCTGAAATCTGTAGTTCTCAAAGCAGATCCTGGAAACTTTTGTTAAGTCTGTGATATTTGACATTCTCTAGAAATCACCTGATTTTTCACGAAGTTCATGAAACCACAAAAGGTTAAGGATCGCTGCCTAAAATAGTTATGTCCACCAAATTCCTATCCCTTTGAGCCTACTTTTCTTTTTATTGTATGATTTTATTCCCTTGTATGATTTCACTCACTCCCACAGTTTCATGCAACACAGGCGCATCCCAAGTCTCCACCTGTAAAACTTTAAAACCCAGTTGCCTTCTAGATGTCTTCACTTTGAAGTACCAGAGGCAGCGCACAGGACTAAACCATTTCCTTTCCCCTCAAATTACTATTCTTTCCATATTCCACATTTAAAAGAATGGTCTTACTATCTACCAACCTAAGCCAGAAATATAAATGCCAGCTCAGATTATTTCCTTGCCTATTGCCCTGCCCAACATACAATCACCAAGTTTACACATTCTTTTTCCTTCCTGTCTCTCAAACCCAGTCTCTTCTTTCCTTCTTCTTTCTTCTTGTTTCTTTCTTTTCTTTTCCCTCTCCTTCTCTTTCCCACTCCTCCACTGCCTCCTCTTCCACCTTCTTCTCCTTTCATCAAGTACTTGTGGAATAAGGAGTAGAATACTTCTACTCCTACTATCAAGTCCTTCCTGGACTTACCTTTGCAGACAAAGAAGCCAGATTCCATGTGGGGACACCTGGAAGCAGGTTTGGACAGGCAGCAGGGTTCAGGGAACCTACGATTGGAAGAACAAGTTTGCAAAAGGAACAACCATTAACACCTTCTCCACTGATGTCTTCTCTTTCTCTGTCTTTACAGCTGTGGTGCCTAGAATAATGCCTATAACACAGACAGAGTCAATACATTTTGTTGAATAAATAATCTTTGTAATTTATAGGCTACATTTCTCAAAATCACCCAGTGTGGTCAAATACTGTATTTTCATTAAGATGCCAGAGTTACTGGGTCAGGATCTTGCAGCTAGGATCTGAGAATCTGAATATGTATCCCGTATATGTGGTGACAACCACTTGTTTACTGTGTTTTCTCTCTATTGCCTTTTGAATTTATTAAAAATCTCTTAAAGAGCTATTAAGTATTATAAGGCTATCACAACTTACACACTGATAAAGAAATATAAATAAAGAATCCAGGGGTCTGCCCTGGATTCTTTAAAGTTGAGGGTATTCATAACTGCAAAACTGTCTTGAGTATATTGGAATTTATATGCTGGCAGGGTGAGATTTGGGGGTTTTTATATGAAGAAAATACTATACTCTGCAGAAGAATACTATCCAGTAGAACTTTCTGCAATGAAGTAAGTGTCCAGTATCTATACTAACTGATATGGTAGCCACTAACTCCCGTTGGCTTTTAAATACTTAAAATATGGTTATACAACTAAGGAACTGAAGTTTTAATTTATTGCATCTTTATTAATTTTAATTTAAATGTAAATAGTAACATGTATCTTGTGGCTACCATATTGGACAATGTAGCTCTAGAATTTTTACCTGAATTATGTTTCTTTTGGGCAATAGATAATACAGTTTCCTTATAGTTCTCACAGCTTGTATGTACACAGGGTGATATAAACCAGGCACTTATTCATTCATTATTTAGCACTGATCATGGGCTGAATACTGGGGTAGGCCTAGAGAATGCCATTTGAAGAAATAATTCCTGCTTACAAGATGTTCGTTGACCTAATTTGGATAGCACTCACGTTAGCAGCTAAAGTACACCTTTTGCTTTCTATTTTCTTAGGTTTCTAATAGGCTTAACCAGCTTTTTACCTCAGTGGGTAACCAAAACTTGATTTTGAAGCAAGCCATAATTAAGTGTATAAAATAGTTTATTGGTAATCTGGATGTCATCTTAGACTTTCTCTTCATGCTTATTGCAAGTGAAAACGTAGTTAGAATATGTTGGTGTATACTGCCTTTCCCTCTGCCTAACCTTTCTCCATTAATATTCAACCAAGATATTTCATAAGATCAGAAGCCCCCAATATTTGATTAAGATCTTATTACTAAGGTTCAGAGACAGCTACAGTCTTAATAGCAAATAACTGCCTTTTGCAAATTCTAAAAAACCTGTTCGACCTGTACAAAGACCAGGCACTTGTTATTACAGTAAATAAGAAGAGCAGGTGCTTATTTTTCAGAGGGATTCAGGGTTGTCAACATTAGTGACCTCTGTGGTTTTTAGAGCTGTATTCAACCCTCAGACGTCCATAGAACTTTAAAACAGCAACAAACGGCAGGGAAAATGAGTAGTGTTGATGTGTTTTGTTAAGTATTTTATTTTTTTTAAGTTTTCCAAATGAATGAACTTTTGCAATGCAGATTACCAGTAAATGTATACCAACCTACAGTAAGAAAAATGAACATTGCTTGTAACTGTCAGTTGAACATTTACTGGCCACTCTGATGAGCAATCGGTATTAAGATCTGTAGAGAATTTGAAATGATTTTGAGGGGTAACATACCTGCCTTTCAAGTATTTTCAGAACCAACCTGTGTTTGGTGTCACTGGAATCAACTTAGAAGAAATAGATGAATCTCTTTATTTTTAATGAGGCAGAGAATATGGGCAACCAAAAAGTCTCAACAATAAGATAGATGTAGAGGGCAAAGGATAAAGGAGGCAAAGGTGACTCTGAGGTCACCAATATAGAAGAAAATAACAAGGTCAGGAAATAATCAAAAGTTCTGTTGGGGACTTTCAGTTGGGGAGAGGAAGGCTGGAGAATGTCACAACTATCTCAGTGTTTTCCTGCCTGTACAAGATGTGCCTTCCCCCACTGGGCTATGATTCACATCTAATTTGAGATATTACTCGATCTTTCTGTATCTCAGGGGAGATATGCTAAAGAACACAGGGCAAAGGTTAAGGTCACATAGCTAATAAGTAGTAAAATAGTATCCGAATTCAAAGCCCTTGTTTTTAACCACTATATAAACTGCTTTGGATTAAGAATATTAATAAGACTATGATCTTTCTAAAAGATATGTCACATATACAAGATAAATGTATGTGCTCATCACCTTAACCAATTTTATGCTATCTACAAAGAGTTACTCTGGTTTGTCTGTGACATGTGTATACATTCATGCCAATGAAAAATTATAAAATATCTGTAACTAGAAATAATATCTAGAGTATAAGTTTTAAGGAAAGGGTAGAAATGAAGATAATAAACTAGAATCCTTATTTTTTAAAAAAAATAATTTTATTACCCAAATTAAAGACTTCCATGAATGCAGGTGTTCCCACTTACAAATTTTAATGGGTCTGCATCACTGTTGCTCCATAGTATGTGTGTGTGTGTGTATATACATATATAATGAAAATGATCAGCATTGAAGTGTTCACATTTAATGAAGATATTCAAATTATTACAGTTCCCAAGGTCCATATGGCTATAGTTTGAGATTTAGACATACTACAAATGTTTTAAATTTGTATGATCCTGAGAAATCTATCATTTTTAATATTGATTTCTATTTCACACCTTTTTTCCTACATAATATCAATGTATTTCCATATAGCATAAACAAAGTAAAAGAAGAGAATAGCAAAATGACCCAAGGCAGGAAAATAAATGTACTCATTTCTTTCATCCGCCCAGGTTTCTCAGGTTAAGGTGTTCAGGAGCTGTGCTGCACTATGGGCCACAGGAGAAAATAACTGGGATAGAACTATGTCCCCGACATCCAGACCATGAGAACTTAGGTGGCACCGCCTTTAGCATCTAGCACAGAATAACTGTGTTGTCAGGTGGGGCCGTGGTGGAGTATGAAATAGCATATCCCTCAACATGGCACCTACGTCTCTGTAGGGACGCCAATCGGCTGCCATAATCACTGAATGCGCTGGATGGGAGCGAGCTTAGAACTCCATTCTGATCTAGAAATAGGCATGCTGACTAGTAGCATATGGCCCTCCTGTGTAGCTGCAGTCTCTCAAACAGCCGGGTGGCGATGCCATGGATACCACGCCTCTTGCCCATATTTGCACTTAATATGTTATTTCACTTTATTTGTTTGCCTAAGGAGGGAGCAAATAGCATTTGCACTAAGGCTTTGGTAAATGAGTCAATCATGTTTAAATAATGGGGAGAATGGCATGCTATGTCCTGAAAAGTAGAAACCTCTCTGAAAGGAGAAAAACTGAGGCTCCTGGAAGTGTCCCAAGCTAAGTCAGGGTCCCTGGACATTCTCTGTGGCAGCTGGGTCTGAATTTCCCTGCTGTCTTATTTTCAAGTTGTGCTTCTGGAAGTACGTGTCTCCTAAACACACTTACTGACAGCTGAGACCACAGCAACTGTGCCCCCGACTTGATCCTTGACATGTTTGGCACTTTTTACTTTGTTAAGAGCAGAGAGCCAGGATGCACTAGAGGAGAAGGGGGCCCAGCGGGAAAGCTCATTTGTTCTGAGGAAAGGACTAGCCCTGTTTCTCATTTCCAGGGCAAGGATGCCAGGCCTTTGCCACTGCCAGGATTTGAGCTGACAGGCGCTGGTCACCGCAAGGTGGTTCTCTGATGAAGGGCAAAGGCCAAGGGGAAGAGAGGCAAGAGGACAATGGAAAGGAGTCTAAAGAAATAAGGAAACAATGGAAAAGGAAATAAGAGGGATTCTCTGTAGGACAGAATGTGCAAATTTGGTCATTTTAGCACATACATATCAAAGGTGGGAAAAAAGTTTAAAATGGCAGAGATGTGTCTTATCTACTGAAAGATATCCATTCATTATATGTCATTATATGTTAAACCTACTACCAGGCCTCAGAATCTTGGAAGAGCCTGGCAAAGGGTTGACATGTGCCAGAGTGTAACTGAACCATTAGAATGGGAAGTACTCTGAAATAATAACTATTAGCATATTTTCATGTTTCCAAAGGCAAAAAAGCTGAGACTGTACTAAAATGTTTTTCTGCAGTTTTTCTCAGGGTAAAGTGCATTGCAGAAACTTGACTAGAATAAATTAACATTGGATACTTTTTTGAGGGGTCAGGAGTTATTACATTTTGGTGAAGGTAGTCTTGCCATCAAGAAGACAGCTAAAGCACACCAAGTCTGGTGTTAGAAAAGCTTAAAGGAAAACCAAATATGTAGGAGACTACCTGCCAATTCTAGAACCATTTTTTTAACCACAGATTAGCAGGAAAAAACTGAACTTGCAATCGGAAACAAAACAAAACAAAACAAAAAAACCTATGTTCCAGTCTCAGTTCTAGGACTTACTGACTGTGGCAAATACTTTAGTTTCTCTAAGATTATTTCTTTATCTGTGCCTAGAAATGGTGCTTTAATTTTTCTTATTATTTTCATTATTATTAATATGATATACCTATACTAAATAAATGAGGAAAATGAATTCAATACATTTGTTTTTACACATACATAATGCTCAACAAAAGCATCCCATGAGAATAAATAAATTAGCTATATAGAGAATTAAAAATAAAGAGTATTGACATTTTTATTATTATTTTTAAATTATGTGCTACACATCCTTTATACCAGTAAAAGTTATAACTTTTGTCAGCCTGGCTGGTGTGACTCAGTGGATTGAGCACGGGCCTGTGAACCAAAGGGTCACAGATTCAATTCCCAGTCAGAGCATATGCCTGGGTTGTAGGCCAGGTCCCCAGTAGAGGGTATGTGAGAGGCAACCACACATTGATGTTTCTCTCTTCCTCCCTTACCCTCTCTCTAAAAATAAATAAATAAAATATTTTTACAAACTATACAATATTTATACAAACTTTTGTATATTCATATATATATGCACACAACTATTTTGAGACTCAGTAATTAGCATGCTAATGGATATCGTGTCCTATTTACATGATAAACTTTATGCCAAACTCTCTGGCTGCCCCAAATCATATAATAGCAGAGCAACAGAGAACTTAAAACTCAGTCACGCTAACCTCCATTTTACTACTGTGGAAATCCAGACTCTCAGAGTCAAGCAGCTCACCCAAAGTTGTCTAGCTCTTTGGAGAGGACACACCTGTGAAGCAGGATCACAAATGCCTGAAGAAAGGCTGAGACTTCTCAAAGAGATCACCCAAGTGCTAAAGTAGTTCCAAACTAAAAGGTCAGCTTTCTAACAGTGGGAGGATATAAAGTGTTCTACAAATGACTAACAAGGGGAAAATGAGGAAAAACAATCCTAGTAAGTTTTGTGAGGATCTAGACTGCATGTAGAACCAATAAGTTCCCATTCTAGTTCATTTTAAACCACCCTGCATTTATTTCTTCCACGGAGAGTTAAAAAGAGTTTAACTTAAAATCTGTTTAAAAATAGACAGGGGGGTGTTAACAACAGTATAGGGAAAGGAGAAGCCAAAGAACTTACATGCACAGCCATGGACATGAACTTAGAGGGTGGGGGGTTGCTGGAGGGAAGGAAGGTATGGGGCAGGGTTGGGGGTGGGGCAAAAGGAAAAAAGAATTGGGACAACTGTAACAGCATAACCAATAAAATATACTTGAAAATAAAATCTGTTTAAAGGCAAAAATAGTTCCGGCTGGTGTGGATCAGTGGATTGAGCACCGGCCTGCGAACCAAAGGGTTGCTGATTCGATTCCCAGTCAGGGCACATGCCTGGGTTGCAGGCCAGGTCCCTAGTAGGGGGTGTGTGAGAGGCAACCACACATTGATTTTTCTCTCCCTCTCTTTCTCCCACCCTTCCCCTCTGTCTAAAACTAAATAAATAAAATATTTTTTAAAAAAGGCAAAAATATTACACAGGTATTGTAATCTCATAAAAAGAACATTTTAAAAGAAAAAAGCTGGGACACAATTCCTTGAATTCATATCAGAAATTTGCAAACTTCTCCTTTGAGATGGTAAAGACTTTTAATAATGAAGAACAACCTGCTTAACTCTTAAAGACTTTAAAAGAATATGTGAACAGCATTGTATAGGAACATTAGAAGAGATAGATTGATTCCCATGACCTTTTAATGGAGTTTTATATATATGATCTATATTGTGTTATAAAAAGATTCTGGAAGATGAAGAATGACAGTGTTTAAGTGGAAAGCCAAGGGAGGGCACACAGATCCACAGTGAAAGGAGGGAAAGATTAAGGTTTCTTCCGCATCTTGGCTGCTGGAGACCTCAGCAGAGGCTCCATGGTGAAAGATGACAGAGTGCAGGCTGGATATTTATTGCTGGGCCTTGTGGCCCCCATACCTTCACCACACCCGCGTTCTCCAGGCTGTCCTCAGCACCACCGTGGAGTAGAAGTGAGGCCACGACTGTCACTCCCACATTAAGCTGGAGCGAGACAGGCAACTTCCATGATTCATTTCCACATCTGTACCTGATGCCCACGATAAAGTGAAAGACACCTATAACTCCCATTGCTTGGAGGTTAAACTGCTTCCCACTTTATACATTACAGTAACTCTATGATTAAACATAGTATAGTCTGAAACTAGCGTTAACATTGCCCTGTTAATAAGTTGTGTTAAAATGACATCCAAGTGAGGCAGCACAAAGTGTCAACAGCCTGGGGTCCCCCTGGACTCTGCCACTTACAACCTGAACTACTTGGAGCAAGCCTCAGCTTCCTCATCTGTAAGAGGGGACAATAACAATAGCTCCCTAATGAGATTGCTGTGAACATTTAGTGGGTGAATATGTATCATGTATTCTTAGAACAGAGCCTGATATATTATAAGCAGACTTAGATATTACACTATGTTTTATACAGGAATACCAATAAAAGGAATGACTTGCAAAACAAAGGGAATTTTAGTCACAAGGTGGGACTTTAAATATTTTAACAATCACACACATTCTATTGTAAGAATGAAATCTCTTTATTGGTCAAAAATTAGTAAAGTGTATTTAAAATAAATACCTCCCCTTTCACACCTTTAATTATACAGCACCTCCCTAGAGAAAATTTGCACACCTGAATTATACTAATAATTCAGAGGGAATAACCTAGCATCTGGGGATGTTGGATACAATAAGACCAAACAGATCCAAGTTAAATGTTGGCAAACACCGTTGAAAGGTATGACATTAGAAGAAAGAGGAGTTGGAGGAGCAGGAGCCGGGCAGGAAGAAGCAGAGGAAAAGTGTGACGTGAGCTCTTTGCTGTACCTACCACAACACACCAGTGTGACCCCGGGCAGCTCACCACCACATTCCAGTCATGGATGATCTCAGTCTACTGTGTGTTCTAAAATAAGTGCATTCCTTTCATTTCATCTCATTCATATTTTCTCTCATAAATATACTTGCAGTGGTGTCTCATTTAAAATAAAGCATGAACAAGTCAAATTATATGCAATTTATTATTGATCTTCAATAAAAATATTAAACCTGTGTTTGTCCTTTCACTTAGGACTGGAGAAGCTTGCACAAAAAGGGAAATCATTGCCCCCTTTAGCAAGCATAACCGGAATATCACTCTTTTTGATTATATCCATGTGTTTTCTTCTCCTATGGAAAAAATATCAACCCTACAAAGGTAGGTTAAAATTAGAAAAAATTTAAATGGCTTTATATATGTACTATAAAGTATTTACTATGTTTCTTTTTTGATTTTAGTTATAAAACAGAAGCTAGAAGGCAGGTAATGCATATGTTTCTATGAAAATAATTTTTTTTCTTAAATGTGTTTTCCTCAATTGTTAAGACTGACAGAAATGTCAATTTGTCTTTTAGGCCAGAAACTGAATACAGAAAAGCACGGACATTTTCAGGTAATGGCCAGGCTGAAAGGGGCTATTATCAATGTAATGTACATTAATTTATATATTATATTTTTGATATTATTATATATAATGCAATATTTATATAATAAAATCCACATAAGCTAATATCGATAGAATACTAAAATCCCTTACCTTTGAATAGTGCCTTCACTTTACAAAGTGCTACCCCATGCATCGGTTTTATGTAAGTTACAGAAGGCTGTAAGATAAGCCCTTTTAAAGTGAAAGGCACTGAGCTCCACTTTAGAGGCAAGACAACTAAGGCTCAGGGAGATTAAGTCATTTGCCCACCATCACTGAGTTCTGCTGAATCCTACTCCATTGACCCTATTATTATTTTGAAAATGCCCAGGGCTCCCTCACTTTGTTCATTCCAAAGGCAGGTGCAATGCTGGCAGCCTGGCAGTTTTGCTGCTTCTTTGTTCCCAGAATGCTCCTCACTGCCATCACTACTGACTGCCTACTGACTTGTTAACAAGTTAACAATGGGACTTGGAGTCACAAGGTGCTGGGTTTTAGTCCCATATATACCACTTTCCCCCAAATGTCACCTTGGGAAAATTATTTTTCTTGACCTCAACTTCCTCATTTATATAATAAAGGTACTAACTTCCCCTCAGGGTTGCTATGAGCACTAAATACATGATGTGGGTGGAGTGACTGATATGATGCCTGGATACTTGGCAAATATGGGACTCCTTCCTCTTATCTAGTCGGAGCTGGGAAAGGCCCCAGGGAGACCATCTGGTTCCTCCTAAGCACCTCACTCCTGTCATCTTTCAGATGAGAGTTTAGTGACCTTGACATTGTACTGTGTTGCATTCTGTAGGTATGGGCAGCTGTCGTTAGTTATTCATTCTCACCAGTCCTGGTGGGCTGTTAGATCCAGCCGGGTGCAGCAGGTACTACGAGTGGGTTAAGAGCTGCCGTGACTGCCAGGCTGAAGCCTTGGTGGTTGTAAATCTCTGGTATCAGAGATTTACAGTTACAGGGAACAAGCCAGCCCATGTATGTTTATCTGAATATTTAATACACTGTTCCCACATCAAGCTCTAAGAATAATTGTCCCAGTTCAGTTTCAGCTCTTAGCTTCAGAAGGAGTGATGTCCAACACTGCGTAAAGGCAGTATGAGTGCAGGGGATGAGGAAGTGTTAAATTGGCTTTAGACACATACCACTGAAGAGGACAATAAAGATAAGTCTTACAAAGCTTAAAAACAATGATAAGAAGTTGAGGCATTTGGTTTATATGTAGTATTTGTTTCCCATTTCAGGCCATGAAGATGCTTTGGATGACTTTGGAATATATGAATTTGTTGCTTTTCCGGATGCTTCTGGCGTTCCCAGGGTCAGTTTCCCTAGTGGCTGATTAGCAAAGAAGTAGAATTCTGCTTCACCAGAGGTGGAAGCACCACTCATTTAAGCACATGGGCAGGGTGGTCAAGCGGCTGCATTACCATCAGCAGTGTTCCCTCACTCTGAATGACATTGTTGGATCTTGCTTAGACTTCATAAATAAGGCTAACATGAATAAGGAAGTCACACCAGTCCATAAACATGCTTTGCCTGGTAAGCTCAGTAAAGAGAGAACCAAGTAGAAGGTCAGGGGAACTGAAGGCAGAGGGAATGAGGACACGCTGGTTTAAACGTCCGCATCACTTCAGTGACTGCAGCCTGCACTTCACTGAACTCTGCTCCTCAGCTCCCCCTTCATTTCCCCCTCACATCTCTCGAGGACATTGCAAAGACAGCTGATCACACCCCTGAGGGCACCTTCTGCTCTTCAGAAGAAAGGTACCATGCAAAACTGAAGTACACAGGTGCACATCTTTATTTTTATCCTAAAGGTGCATGAGATGTACGAGGGGAGATTTAACACAGTTGACACCATTTTTTTTTTTCAGTCTGCAAAGACAAGGTCTTTCATAGACATGCAGAATGTTTCTGTGAGCTATTCAGCTCAGATTTGTGTAGAACCAATTTTTCTCAGCTTCTATATTCCTCTATGATAGTTCACTTAAGGAAGGGGCCAGACACAGCGTACTTGCTTCTGGGTGTTTTAAAACTCTCTGTTGTTAGGGATGGTTACCTTACTTGTTCAGAGAATTCTATCAATGTAAGGTTCATCCAATAAGTGTCCTGGCCACAGATTTTATTTCAAAAATGCCATGTGAGTAATGGAGGGGGACTGATTGGCTTTTGTCCTCCTAAGGGTGAGTCAGTAGTGCCAGCACTCACATCATCAGAGTCAAAGGGCTGGACTGCATTGCAAAAGCTTTGCAATACCCTAGTCGCTCTCAGACAGGATTGGCTCAGCCTTCACTCCTACAACCAAAAAGACAAAAACAAATATTTGGTGGATCTGTTATTCTGAACACCAGCTTCCCACCATGGCAGAAAGCACCCCTCACAGATGTGGCTTTTAAGTAAATGGGAGAGCAGAAAAGTGAAGAGCTGATAAGACCTGGAACGGAGTTTTTGAAGTCAGGGGTTTATTTTAAATCAGGCACAGTTTTTTATTCCTAGGAATTCATTAGAAAAGAGTGAGATATATGTGAGAAACTTTACATTTAGCCTTGTGATTAGTCAGTACTCAGTTTGAAGATTTGATTGGGAGGACCTCTATTTGCTGCAAGTGCTACAATCTTCAAAAACATGAGGCAGGCATCAGTAGTTGAGTGGATAAAAAAGCTGTGGTACATTTACACAATGGAATACTGTGCAGGAGAAAAAAGAAGTAATTCCTACCTTTTGCAACAGCTTGGATGGAACTGGAGACTATTATGCTAAGAGAAATAAGCTATGCAGTAAAAGACAAATACCATATGATCTCACATGTAACTAGAATCTAAGGAACGATATAAACTAATGAGCAAAATAGAAACAGAGGCACGAAACAAGGAATAGACTGACAGCTGTAAGTGGGGGGAGGTTGGGACTGGTTGAAAGGAGGTGAAGGGATTAGTCAAAGAACATGTATGCATCACCCATGGACATAAACAACAGTGTAGGGACTGGCTGTGGGAAGGGAGGCTAGGGGATGGGGCGAAGGAGGGAAATTGGGACAACTGCAATAGCAAAAAAATTTTTAAAAAGGAACATGAGGCAAAGAAATGAGTGCTTCAATTGCATATCAAAAGCCCAGCTTATTTTTGTCATAAGTAGAATAATTTAATTTGGAGCTATGCCCATCTTCAAAGCTGAAAACTCCTAAGGAATCAGCTGGGGTTTTCCATGGGTGCCAGGCTCTTTGGGAAGAAGTAAGAAATCAACACCAACAACCGCAGGAGGAGGATGAGAAGGATTCAGATTGGAACATATGCAGGAGGATTTGTGTGAGAAGGAGCCAGAACAGCGATCATGTGTGAAGATCAGCAGCAAATGCAATGGCTTGGTGAAGAAAAGGAGAAATAATAAAACCAAGATCTGAAAGTTGAAGTTAAAAAGGGGAATAAATTGAATTATGAACTTTTGGGGTTTTAAAAAATCAGAATCATCTCCCACGTAGTTGTGGTACAGATGAGATACTCCTCCTCTCTCTGCTTGCTATACCTTTCACTGTCCACCCAGCACCTCTTTCAGAAGTGGGACAGAAAGCAGTGGCATGAAGTGAACAAATTTATTACTGGTTGACAGCTCTAATATTCAGTTAGGTGAGTTAGTTATCACCTATGGATTGCTTTTATCATAGCCCCTGAACACCTCTGCACCAAAGAAAATCAAGAGTTGACCTGAAGTACAAGCTGTAAGCCAATATACCTGACACAAAAATAATAGGACAAATCACATCTTCTAGGGCTGCCCATGACAGCTTTAGCAAGCAGAATGGAAATCGGCAGCTTCCAGGAAAACATAACGCTAAGGTGCCCCAGTATAAGCTAGCAAGCCATCCTCTCGGTGGAGCTACATAAAGGATAGACAGTGATCAGAAATATAATGAAAATAGTTGCTTGGGATAAGGAGGGGAACCAGACTTTAGCAAAATAATTAGAAGGCAATGTTTACAGGAAGAAAATACTATTAAATACAAGGAACAAGAGTTAACAAAACATGAATTCCAGTTTCAATAAAATACATGTTGGTTTTCACTACACACAAGTATACTACTATACTTTCCACATTCTTCCAAGCCTTTAGTTTTTAGAGCCCATTACTGTGTTCAAATGAAAACATCTCCCTTCCTGGGTTCTATACTTGCTGGTACCGCCTTTGCTAACTTACAGTATGATGAGAGCTTTTGTCTTGCTTTCCCACCATCCTTGCACACATAATCGGCAGATGGTGGAGAAAGGCAATTGAGATGTGATGTAAAAGACAATAACATATGCTCTCTGATTCTAAACTGCCCTTAGATCTTCTCTTTTGCTACTTTTTTCTTTCTCTTCTATTTCCTTTACAGTACTGCTGACTTTTTTCTTAAAGGAAGAAAAAAGTGATTGCTTTGTCAACTATTCCCCTCTGACCTCGCAGCTATGCTGCTGCACTAAACACTGTAGGGTAAGTGCAGGAACTGTAGCAAAGAGGAAATGGACATTGTAGAGAAGAAAGAGAAAGAGTTTTAATTTTCCACCCAACTATTTCCAGTTGTTTTCAACTGTGCAGAACGGTGGAAATACTATTTACTAGTCTGCTAATTTTTCTAATGTGCCACATTTTCTAGGCCCCCAATAGGTCTGTTCCAGCCTCTGATGGTGCCTCGGGGCAAGATTCTCACTATACGATTTATGAAGTTATTCAGCACATCCCTGCCCAACAGCAAGACCATCTAGAGTAAGTACGAACTTGCCTTTGGTGATGCTGCCTTGGAGGGGCTTGGCATTCAGCCCCCCACTTTCCCTAGAACTTATTGTAAGGCTCAGAAGGAAAATATTAAAATAGGAAAATATAGCTTTTGTACCTAGTTCCCCACCTGAAAATAATCTAAGAAACAAGACAGGCACACACACAAATATCTTCTGGGGCCATGCGTTTGGGCCAGTGGATGAAATGGAGAGCTCCAGAACCCAGCAGTTCCCCGCAGCTAGGCAGGAAAGCCATCTCCAGTCCAGCGCTCAGGCCACTGTGGTTATCTTGATGATTTTCCAATAGCCGTGGTGGTTTTAGAGCCAACGATCTGTTGCTGCACATAGGACCAGGAAAACAACAACAAGGTAACCTGCAAAATGTGCTCATCACCATCACCAGCCAAATGTCACACCTCTTACAGATTCAAAGCAGTCTACTCCCAAGCGAATAGCAGCACAGCGAGGAAGGGCCACGCACCAAGCACATAAAACCTTAGCTTAGGTCAGTGCCAGGAGACTACTTATCCAGGTAACCTCAGGACTACCACTGAGGAGTCGCCAACCTTCCCAGCCCAGAGAATCTACGCCTACAACACTCTGAAAAAGTGCAGTGAACTTCCCTTTTTTGTGGGCTTCAGCTGCCTGCAGGCATAACTGCCACAAATCATCTTCCATCATTTCTTTATGTGTCATTTATTGACTTTGAAAAGAACACCAATAACCACACACAGGAACTTCCCCTCTGGCAAAAGAAACCCAGTCTAGCAAAGTAATTCGTGCACACCTCTGGGTAAATACCAAAAATAACAGCTGGCAGTGGAGGAATGCCTGGGAAACCACCTTACAGGGCAGAGACTGAATCCTAGGGAGAAATGCCATCAGTGAAGGGCTGAATAAGTAGCAAGAGCTCCTCTGAGGGCCCCGTAAGTGCATGCCTTGTGGTCCCAGGGAGCCTGGAGAAAAGGGATTCAGGTAAATTAGGAGCAGACCCTGACAAAGCTAGAAACTTTCAGTTTCAAAAGAAATTTGTTTTCAAGCATAATTTTAATCTACTAAAAGACAACAGTGGAATTCCATGATAATTTTTAAAAAACTCTCTAAAATGATACCTAACCCTCATTACTTTCTGGAATAGAAAATTAAGGGATATTTTTCTTTGTTTACTATAAGGAATAGAAGAATTTTTGAGAGTATGTCTGCTTCCTAATTTTTTTAGCCTCGCTGGATGGAGGACATGCTTACTGATTTTAAGAGAGAGGGGAGGGAAAGGAGAGAGGGAGAGAAAAATGGATGTGAGAGAGAAACATCGATCTGGTCTCTTGTATGCACCCTGACCCTGGACAGAACCTGCAACCTAGGCATGTGCTCTGAGTGGGAATTGAACCCACAACCTTTGGGTTTATGGGACAATGCTCCAACTAATTGAGCCACACCAGCCAGAGTTGTCTGCTTTCTAATTTCAAGATTGTATCCAATTAAACATTATGTCCTATTTAAATTCATCTGTTTTTCTATATGTCCTTTATTCTACATACCTATTTTTTCAGTTAGAATGCAAACGAACCAAATGAAAACTTGAGATTTATCTTTACGTCTCCTCATAATGAAATAAATGCTCATTTTATTTTTTTAATATATTTACTGATTTTAGAGAGAGGAAGAGAGAGAAAGAGAAAGAGGGAACGAGAGAAACACCAATATGACAAACATTGACTGGTTGCCTTTTCTTATGTGTTCTGACCAGGAATCAAACCCACAACCTACATATGAGCCCTGACCAGGAATCAAGCCCCTAACCTTCTGGTTAATAGGACAATGCTCCAACCCACTCACCCACACCAGTCAGGGCGTAAATGCTCATTTTAACCTGTGGAATATGACAGCTGCGACTTCAGAACACAAAATGGTTAAGTAGGTTTTGCATGCGGAAAAAAACTAATCCCTAAATTTAAAAACTATCACCCTCTGAAACTAGAATGCTTTCAGATATGAGCAATATCTCTACAACGTTTTGGAAATATAAACCTTTATTTCAGAAACAAACTTTAAAGAATGAAAGTAAAGCACAAATGCTCTTTTTCAAGCACGTAAAGGACTATTCCAAGCTGCTTGTGAGGACAGGCATCTTCCAGGGAGAGCCAACCCAAGAACACCAACACCCACACCCAGCCCTAGTGACCTGCCCATCCCCGTGGCCCCGCTCTCCTCACCAACCTCTTCCCCGCTGAGTCCTTGTTTCCATCCGGGTGCCTTTGTCTTCCAGCGGTGCTCTCCCTTCACATTACCTCCCTCCTTTGATGTTGTCCCTCCCTGATTCTGCCCTTCCCTTTCCTTCTCCCCCTCTGTAAGACTGTCTCCGTTCTCTCAAATATCTCTTAAAATTTGCCTCCGCTGTCTCTCTTCCAACCCATCCAAAGGGGAGCCAATATGTTTTACAGTACAATTTTCCTTGAATACAGATTTATGTTACCTACTCTAAATTTTAAGAGCAAATGAATAGCATATTTTTTTTTTATTTGATCACAAACTGTTTTGTACTTATTTTATTTACAGTCCACAAACATTTCCAGGATATTAACTATGTGCTATTCAATGAGACTCAGTCTTTTTAGGATTTCATACTTTAGTGGGTTCCTATTTGCTTATTTTAACTACAGATTAGTGGTTCTCAGCAGAATAAATATTCCTCGGTAGAATAAACATGGCCTAAACATACCGAGACCATTTCTCTCTCCTGATTGCCTTTGGTTTCACACTCTCGGTCCAATTAAATTCAAAGATCAATTTCGTGAATAATGCAGTATGACTTCTGGTTAGTGAATCTCTTCCACCCCCATTCCTAAGTGAATGTGCCAGTTCTGGGTAAAGATTCTTAATTCACTGCTTTCTTTTACCTCTTTGTGACAGCTGCTTCCAAGGTAGGTAAGACAGCCAAAAGATTTTTTTCTTTAGCTAATCTAGCAGTGTTCTTTTTGTGATGACATGTGTTTATTACCTAATTGGACTGGTGTTTAACAAGTTGGTAAGCTGACCTGTGTTCATATCCTAGTATGCAGACCAATTATTTGTTCATTGAACTTATGGCTGTATTTATTTAAATGCTGTCTGTGGACTGGCTGTTAGGATCTAAAAACGGGACATTCAAGAAAGTAAACCTTTAGTTTCAAAAGGAAATTATCTACAGAATTTAGTGCCTGCTTACTCTTTATGTTCATTAGTTTATAAATGTAATTTACTTTGAACTAGTTCAAAACACTCATGTTATTTGCAGCTATGGAAAGGAATAAAAAGATGTAAGTTTCTTCTACCTTTATAACTGGAAATCTGTAGAATAACGGCATGTCACATATTTTAACATCTCTTTGCCAGGTGAACATTCGTGGGCAAGCAGCATACTAGACTGAAATGATGAAGGAATGTTTTGAGGAAAAACAGTGGAAATGTATATTCATTCGGAATCAGTGAAGAAATCAAGCCCATCTAGCTCATTACAAAAGTCATTCATACAAATGGGACTGCAGGTTTCCTAGCGCACATGGAATGCACTGTGCTACTGGAATGGGAACACGGCTGGGAAAACGCCCTCGGTGGAGAGTCTTTATCGTGCTGGCTGAGAGAAGGAAAAGGCCTGGGCTTTCCAATTTGTCTCTTTGTATCAAGTTTCTGTAAAAGGCTCAATTAGTTCCAACCTTTACTTTCACTTTCACCTACACTGACACTATCATATCGAACCTACAAATGTGGAAACTTTGTATTTGTAAAATTTTCAGCAGGCTTTGTTTTATTAAATTCTCATTACTGTTAAGATTGCTATATTTATTTTTTTACTTTGTTCCCAAATTCCCTTCTCGCTATTTGTACCACAGAATAATGATGGTTGCCACAGAAGCAAGACTGTGCCTTCTCCTAGGTTGTCAATCACCAATGGTATTTTTGGAAAGACATAAAACACTGAAGGAAATGACTCACTGAAGTCTTATTTCTATTTTTGTTCAAGAAAAGATGGATTCTAATAAATTATTCTGTTTGTGCTTTTATATGGCCTTGATTCTTTGTCTTGTAAAACTTTTACATAAAAGTCAGATTATAGAATTAGATTTCTTTTCCTTATTTCTCAATGTGCAATGAAGTGTAGATTATAGAGAACTACTAAAGTAAGAATCTTGCTCTCTCGCAGCTATTTTTGTTTTAGACTTGAAATTTTTACTGTATTGTTGATTCTGGTAAGATCTTCCTCCTTCTATGTTACAATATTTTAAAGAATCCATTAGAAACTAAATGGTAGAATTAGTTAACACCATTTCACAACCCCCCAAGTGAAATAAATGATTCTGGTAACAATCATCGTTAGGCAAGAATGCTAGATAAAAGGTACAAGATAAAATACTGGGTTACCAAGGGTCAGGCTGCAGAAACTGTGAGAGGAAGGTGGGCTGAGGCCTAGGGAGAAGCAGGTACACAAAGTGACAATAGTCAACTGCTCAGGGTGCAGCGAGGTCCAGGGAATGGGGACAGAGCAGTCATCTGAGTCTTGTAGCTCTGAAGACGAAAGATGAATATTTATGTTTAATCACATTAATGTTTATGTTTAAACACATTTATGTTTAAACACATTTATGTTTAATCACAAACCATGCAAACACTCTGACCTGGCAATGCCACCCTTTAGGGTTTGTTCCAGCCAAATAAAGGTAGAAACAACCCAAATATCCAACCAGGGGATTTTAAAATGACATTAATGACATTAGATTCACACAATGGCTCATACAGCAATTATTAAAAAAGAAGATATATGACTATATTTTAAACTGACTTTAAACCATGTCTCATGGCCTATTGTTTTATACAGAAAAAAAAAAAATAAAAGAAGAATAGCATTTCTCTTTCAGAGTATTTCAAATGAACCACTATATTTACACTGTACCTCCAATATTTTCATAGAAACACATGGCAAAAAGAAAATTAAGACTAAGTTTCACAACCCTTTCTGGTCTTCTTTCTCTACCACACTTATATATTTTCTACTGAAAAAGTCTATCAGTCCTATCACAAACATTTTCTTCTCCAATTACTAAAAAAGTATTTTATCTAATTAGAAAAGGAATTCATGCTCATTGTAAAAAATATACAAGGGGGAACCCCCAAAACCAGGACTTTATAAAAAATTGTGTATTTAATCTTGGCTGGTGGCTCAGTGGATTGAGTACCAGCCTGCGAACCAAAGGGTTGCTGGTTCCATTCCCAGTCAGGGCACATGCCTGGGTTGAGGACCAGGTCCCCACTAGGGGGCATGTGAGAGGCAACCACACGCTGATGTTTCTCTCCCTCTCTTTCTCCTTCCTTTCTCTGTCTCTAAAATACATAAATAAAATCTTTTTTAAAAAAGTACACATCTTAATTAAAAATACTTCATTAAAAATGTGTATTTATTCTTACATGTTTAAACTTCAGTTACCTTCAAATTACTCTCCATTTGATGTAATACACCTATCGAGACATTTTTTCCACTGCTCAAAACAGGTTTTGAACTTGTCAGTTTTAATGCCTTTCAGTGTTTCTGCTTTTTTCTGTTTTTGTTTTTTTGTTTCACCCTTTCCACATCAGCAAAATGTTTCCCTTTGAGGAATTTTTTCATCCAGGAAACAAAAACAAAAGTCATGCAGGGCAAGATCCCGTGAATAGGGAGGATGGGACACTAGGGTCATGCTGTTTTTGGTCAAAAGCTGATGAACACTCAGCACAGGGTGGGCAGGTGGGCTTGTAAATCAACCATCATGAATGGGCACACTCACCTTGTGGAAGAAGCCTGTACCACAAGGAGCCTGTCCTCCACAGTATAATTCCAGGTGTTTTTTTTTTGGGGGGGGGTCTCCCTTTGTATAGATACTAAGAAATGCAGAAGGCTAACCATAAGACAATTAAAATCACCAGTAGCAAGTAGATCTTAAATATTCTCATAACCAAAAAAAATTGTAATTATGTGAGGTAATGAATGTGCTAACTAACCTTATTGTGGTAAATGCTGTGCAATATATAAATATACCAAATCTTTATAACTTAAACTTACACAATGTTATATGGCAATTATATCTCAATAAAGCTGAAAAATAATATATCATTTGTAACCTCTCCTCTCAAAAGTCACCTTTTAACATTTTCCTAGATTAGGTACGCACATGTTTATTCATATTCATTCCAGTTCCAGGAAGGATTTATGGTAACTCATACACAAAATACACCCCTAAAATAATAAGTTCACAAAGAGAACAGGATGAAGGAACAATGAGTGTTCACAAAGGCAAGGTGAAAGCAGCAGTGATGTTAATAACCAAGATGGTGAATTCCCCTTCATCTCTGAGCACGGTTTCATACCACTGAGATCATGCAGCTTTCACAGGTATGTGTCTAAGCCGAAAGCAATTTGTAACTATCAGAGCCAAAGAAAGGTGGTAATTCTACTGCAGGGCTAGGAGAGTACAGGTCAGTTTCTCTGGTCACCCACTTACCCCAGGTCCATCCACCTCTCCCTCCTTTCTCAATCTTGAATCTCCACCCTGCACTGCCCAGGCCCTCACATCTGCAGGTGGAGGGCAGACACCGCCACAATGAGCCACAGCTGCTTCTCCACGTTCCCCTTCCAGGACCCAACCCTGGGACACTTCAAAGCACAGACCATCTCGAGCAGCATTTTCTTGAGTAGGTAATAATACATCCGCAGGATTCGCAAATCAAAATCCTATAAAAAGTTGCACCAAGATAGCAGTTTTTATTAGTTTTTGGTTTGGCAACTTTTGTGTAACCCTACAGAGCTTCATACCACAAGCCAAAAGAAATTCAAACACATATTCTTATTTTTTCAAACTCACTTTTAGTCACTTGTAATTCCTGTCATTTCTGTCTCTCTCTCTCACACACACAAAAATGCACAGACTGTCCCAGCACACGGTTCCACTCAGGCAGCGAGGAATGATGAAGGGAAAAATGTGACAGGATCTGGAATCCAATTAACTTTGCTGTCATTGCTGTGTAACACCGGATGACTCACTGCTTTTTTAGTAAATGGGGATGAAAATCTCGTAAATAAATCAAGGTTTCTAAGGGAAGTGACAAACCGAACCCAGATGTTCACCTAATTAACAAATTAATCTTTAAAAACCAGCCTAAGTTCTTTTCTGATTACTAAACATAATCTTAGTTGTTGTTACAGCTTTAACTCTATATTACTGATTCTAACTTGGAATAGAATGATATTCCCAGAGAATATTATTTTTGAAGAGTATATCTCACTGATAGACTTTTTTTGTTGTTGCTGGCTGTAAGACTGCCTTCATTTGAGATGAGTGTGGTACAGCGGAGGGGGAAAGGAAGATATAAAAACAAGGAAGGGCTGAGTCATTTTCAGGGAATTTACTTGAGTTATTTAAGGACAAATGTAGCCTATTATACATTTTCTTCCATTCTGAAACAAAATGAACTTTGACCAGCTTAGTCCAGGGAACAAATTATGACGCAACCATTTAGATTCATGTAGTAAAGTGGTAGGGCGCTACAATGGAATGATCCCTTTCTCAGAACTGTGTTTTTTGGGGGGAGGGCCATGTTTGTATGAACTTTTGAACTTTACTCTTCCATTCAAGTGTTAGCCCCAGGCAAGACAGCCCACAGACCCCAAATTATAATGTTATTATTAGCTCTCAGAAAGCATACACCACAAAAATGCAAACATGTTCTAAATAAAAGACAGAGGTTTGTTAATTTCATTGTTGATTCCCCCATGCAAGAAAACAATATAACTTTTAGGCAGAAAAATAATAATAAAATTCTAATATTTATATAAATTGTTGTGATTTATTTTTATTTTTATTGCTCTTTGCCTTAATATGGAGATGCTACAGTCTTCCTGCTATTTAGAGAGAATAAACTGCCCTCCAGCGTAATTCCACTCAGCTTTAATGCTTGAGTTCAGTCTCATGCAAGTGAATGCTAGATGCTCTAACTAGAAAAAAATGAAACAAATAACCTGCAGGAGTTAGTTTAAGAATACCCTGTAATCTAAGAACAAGCAGTGTTTTTATAGAAAACCCAGACCTTTATATTGCAATCTAAACGGGAGGCAATTAGGCTTGTTTTTATTAGAGATTAGTACATCATGTTAGTTTAGAAAGGTTTAAAAATTAAAAAGTAAATCATAAGTATGAGCTCCATTTTAAAATAAAGCAGCCACCACTGCTCTCAGCCTCCCTGCCCTGTGTGTAGTAGGCGCATCACACACCATTTGAATCACCAGTGTGCACCTGACCTCTTCTGACCGGGATGGTGAATAAGCTTTTCAAAGGATTTTATCAAATATCTGCCTAGGCTTGTTTACATACTATACGAATGTGTATGTTTTAGTTGAAAGCAAAGGTTTCTTTCTCATAAGCAGACAAGATGACATAGCACTTGTGTTTAACACTGTTAGTCTCCTTCCTTCTCATCTACCAAACACATTGTTTATTGGGATTACCATGTTAACCTTGAAATTTATAAACAGTTTCACACCCATTATGTCAAGAACCTTGTGGGCTATGGCAAGCATGCCCACTTTACAGATGAAATAACAAAGATTCAGGAGGTTAAACAACTTTCCCAAAGTCACCAAACCAGTGAGTGGCTGAGCTGACCCTTAAACAGCACCTCTGGCTCCAAGTTCAGGGTCAATTCCAATGCATCACACAATTTCTCTGGATAGAGAGTGCATGTCAGTTTTTCTTCTCTCAGCCTTATCTTGAGAACTTCACTAGTGTCAGTTAATATTGGTTGCCCAGAAAACATTAATTTATTTGTCTTGCGTTTGTGTCTCGGATCTTTCTCATGTGAATATGCTCCTAGGGAAGATGATGGCTCTCTTGTTCACCACACAATAAGGCGCAAACTGCCAGACTGCTTCTTCCCTGCAGTAGAATTCCTCTTTAGGTTAATGACAGAAGCAGTCGGAAGCTCCAGAGAAGCAGCACCTTAAATTCTACAGAACACCAGTTGTCCTGGGAAGTAAGGACTTCGGAGACCCTCCAGATAGGACACTCAGACACATTTGAGTGTCCCAAATGGCATCCATCCCATCGTACATACCTTACTTAGAACACAGACAATAAGTGATTTTTGAATTGTACTGAATTAGATTACCTGCCATCTGTATATTTAATGAAGACACCATCTATAGGAGGCAAATAAATTACTCTGTTTCCAACAACCAAGTTCCTTTGAGACTAACCCTCAGGAGCACTTGATAACTTTGGGTGCTATTTTTCCTTGCAGTTCACTAAGACCCTGTCAAACTGTTGTCCTTCAGAAAGTAGAGTTGTAACAGTGAGAGTGTATCTATAAAGTTTTATCCTCATTACTTATAAAATAACTGATACTTTATGACCCACAGGTCACTTTTCAGGATTAATTTAGGATTCCAAATAGAAATGACTGATAGGTAGTCTATATTCAAAATGAGAACTTCAATGAAAGATCTGGGTTTAAGAAAGAAAGAAATATGAATCATGTTGTTATTTACAATGCTTTGGCAGCAAATCACAGAAAACTCTGGTTAAAACTGACTGAAATAACAATTTATTATTTTAATTGACAGAAAGTTCAAATACATGGTGGATTCCAGGACTGGTTGATTTAATGACTCAAAAATATCATCAAGAACCAAAGTTCTTTTCCATCTCTCAGCCGTCATGATTACAAGATGGCTGCAGCAATACCAGAAATTACACCCAGACACCACAAAATCCAGAATATGGAAAAAGCCATCTTTTCTTATGTTATTTTCTTAGGTATAAAGAAACCTTTCCCAGCAGCCTCCATGAAAATTCCAGTAGTGTTTCCTCGGCCATACTACATGTTCTTTCCTAAGGAATCACTGGCAAGACGAATGGGATTCTTTGACTGATACAATACTCAGAATTTACTCCCCTGGAGATGGAGATAAAGCCTAACATCCCCAGAATTACATGGCTAGGTGGAAGAAGGGTGAGTGTCTGAATAAAGCCAAAATTCTTGGGGAAATGAGAAACAAGTGGAAATGGGTGCGAGGAGATACAGTTGAAAGCAAATAAAGAGGCAAACATCAGCTTCAGGAAATCAAAAAGGACCCAGGGAAGGTTAAGAGGCAGTAGTTAAGGGACTAAAAGAACTTGGAAAGAAATATTAAGGATGTTGTGTGTAGATTTAATATGACTTTGAATCCATTTGTTTAGGACTTAAGTGAAGTTGTTTTAATCCACTTTTTATGACAAAGACAAATTTAAAGGTTGCTTTGAAGTGAGTATGAAGTCAGTCTTGCCAGCATATAACCATTCTCCATCTGTTGTCATTGATAAGCAACCAGCAACCCAGCTGCTGAGGAGCCACAATGGGGGCTCATTAATAAGAATGTGCAGTGAAGCATCTATGGCAAGGGCATATTTAGACTTTAAATACTGAGTTTGTGTGGACTATTGGAGAGTTTTTGTTTATGGGAGGTGACTCTTCCCTACCTGAAAAACTCTCTGAAGATCCTTGGGGCATTTGCTCCTCTACTGGGAAGACACTCCCTAGGCAGTGGTGGTAACCACTCTCAGTGGCCCCTTCGTAAAGATCAGCCCACCTACCAACACACTGGCATTTTTCTTCCCTAGCAACATGCTCTAGCACCCTCCCCCCATTGGGGACAGCACTGCCCAGAAAACAAATGCTGCAGCTTCGCTCACCTAATCCTCCCTGAATTTCAAAGCCCTCACCGCACCTTGTTTGTCCTCCCCCACCTCCCTTATAAAAATTCTGGCCAGGAAAGAGAAGGGAAGATGGTTTGTTAGGGTATAAACCTGCCATCTTCTCAGATCACCGGCCATCTGAATAAAGTGCTCATAAAAGATTCAATCACTGTCATTGCTTATTGGATTTGGTAGTGACAGGCAGCCGGAACACCGGTGTCTTTTCCGGTTACAATTTTACTGTCGTGTATCCACAAATATCTAAGAAAGAGGGTGTCCCATATATTCTGGCTCCTGATGAGGGAGGTTCCTAAGCTTACAATGACCACTACTACAAACCACATTTTCTTAGATAGTCTTATATCAGTGAAATTGTATTAGTCTAATTAACACACACTTAATACATCATTAAATTAAACTTAATTTTTACTTTATGATTTTTTATAGGAAAAAAATTACCAACTGGGAGCCCTGATCCTTAGAGTCAAACCCTCAACAGTAGAGACTGACCTGTCAGCAAGCATAATTGGATGCTACCAGGCAACTAGATTTGCCTGGTTCCATGTCCCTCAGACAACCTCTGACTTTGATTTAGTCTTCCAAACCAGGAAGGAAATTGCCTATCATCTCCTCACTGTTCCGACACACACACTCAAAATGCATTCACCTCATACCTTCTGCTCTCAAACATGCCCCAACTCGAACAATAATAGAAAGTTCTGTCCTCCTTGTCCTTCTGGAAAATTCTACTTTATTCCTCTTAACTGTTAAAGCCAATAACACCTCTGCCACTTAGACATCCAGTAATGTGCTCGTACGTGGTGCCACAGTGCCCACAAAACTCTGTTGGAGCCCTGGTCACTGGCCACTTCCCCCTACAAGACAGTGGATGAAATAATTTTAAATAAATGAAATAACATTTAGTCCTTAGGTTATAAATGTAGCAATGATATTAGCACAACACTAGTATGTATTTTGTAATATGCATGGAAACCAAAACTAGTTTTAGTGACAATAGTGACAATCCTTGTTGTCTAATCTGCAATATGAGAGGGTAGGACCAAAGAGGGCCTTTAATTTCTTCAGATCACACCCCTGTTGATACAGCCAAAAGGGGGGCCCCAAATAGGGATTTGGAATGGGGTCCAGCACTCAAGGTGTCTAGGAAATATTAGAAAGACATACAAGATGTCCTCACCCCTTCCCTCAACAGGTGTGAATTGGGGGAAGGGACACGTGGAACAGGAACATGGAGAGCTGTTTTGCATAGCAACAGCTTTGCAGCTAACCTCTGGCATGGTCATTTAACATATCTATAATCTTTAACTAGTTGCATGGATATGTTAAATAGCTGTGGCCTTGCTCTGAGCTAGAGGGATGGAAGGGACTTCCCCCACAAGATGTAACTGGGGGGCAGGTCCCCCAGGTTACTGCACCTGTGAGAGAGCTTGGGGAAGATTGGCTCCATGACATGGGGCCTCACCTGCCCAGACTCATGATGGCAGCCCAGTAAACTTGGAAATATACAGGAATGCTGGCAGGTGTAACTGACCATAGGAAGAGTTGGAAATGGGGGTACAGAGGAAGATTGGTGCAGGGACTTAAATCCAGACACGGAAGCCATTGGAGAGAGAGAATCACATGGCTTTGCCAGAGTGAGGACCCCTGCAGCTTTGGTGGAGAGAAGAACCACGAGGTTTTGGCCAGAGTGGGGACTCCTGCAACTTTGGTAGAAGAGGACCCCACGGCTCTGGGGTGCACTGCTTGGCTGCATGCCTTAGGAAGCAAGAGAGACTTTGCCTGGAAGAAAGGTGAAAAAATTCTTGCCAGTAGGCCATGAGAAGGTGCCACATGGCTTTGGATTAATTAGAGATCCTGCCTGGTCAGTGACATAGCTGATGGTGCCGGCAGCCTGAATCACGGATGTTTGCTTCTTTTGCGGAGTTACGGTACCCTGAATTAGGGCAGTGGGAGGAGGAAGCACTGTGGGCGTCTGTGGGTATCCAAAAGGACTTTGATTTTTTTTTTGTGTGTGTGTGTGTGTGTGTGTGTGTGCTTGAAGTGTTTACTCAGGTAGGAAACTTTGTGGTTTTTTTTTTTTTA
>PVKU01012084.1:23274-38346 GCA_004027475.1 Anoura caudifer | reverse complement strand
CCTTCATTTTTTCATCTAATTTGTGAGCAAAATCAACCAATTCTGTAAGCATCCTGATTACCAGGGTTTTGAATTGTGCATCTGATAGGTTGGCAATCTCTTCATCGCTTAGATAAATTGGCTCTGGGGCTTTGATTTGTTCTCCGGTTTGAGCCATTTCCATTTCTGGGGGTTTTTTTGTTTGTTTGTTTGTTTGTTTTATCTAATCGCGGCTGTTACGTAGTGAGGGGTGGAGCCTCAGGTGCTCCCCAGGGCGGGACAGCCCGGTCGCTGGGTAGTGACGCTGTATGTGGGGGCGGGGTCTGAGAGGAGATAATGGCGGTTGCTTTACTCTCTCTCAGATTCCAGTTTCTTTCACCGCTTCCCCTTTGCCTGGATTATCTGCACGTGAATGTGGGACCACCCGGTCAGCCAGCTGCCTTGTGCGGCCTCACTGGTTCTGCACAGTTGCCGCCCCGGCCCGGGGTCTGCTAGTCGCCGCCTGTGCACCTGGGGGCTGCTGGCCGCTGCTGCCTACGTGCCTGGTCCGCACCTCCGCTTTTTCCTGCCCGCGACTCCGCCCCTCTTACTGGTCTGGATGAATCGTTGTTGGACTTCCAAACAGTTTGATTTTCTGAGATCTGGTTGTTTTCTTGTTTCTAAATCTTTGTTGTCCTTAATTTGGTTGTGAGAAGAGGCACAGTGCGTCTGCCTATGCCTCCATCTTGGCCGGAAGACCAGAGTATTTTCAATTTCTGTCTTCCATCCATTATGACATTGCTGCCTTCACTTCAGTTGTCTGTAAACTATAATCAACATGTTGTTACTATTATTGTTTTGAGAAAACTGTTAGATTAAGAAAATTTTTTAAAGCTATTTAACTTTCATTTATTCCTCTTTAACATTCTTCTTTTCTTTATGTAAATCCAAATTTCATACCATTTTCCTTCTCTATGAAGATCTTTTACTATTTCTGATAAGGAAAATCTAGTAGTGACAAATCCCCTCAATTTTTGTTTGTCTGACAAAATCTTTATGTCTCCTTCACTATTAAGGGATAATTATACTGCATACAGAACTTTAGGATGATGGTTCCAACCCTTTCATTCATTCATATAATTAATTTCAATACTTGAAATAATTCATTCTACTCTCTTCTTGTTGGCATGGTTTTTGAAGACTAGCCACGTGTGACTCTCATTCTTGCTCTTCCGCATGGAAGGTGTTTCATTCCCTGGCTCCTTTCCAGCTTTTCTCTTTGTCTTTGATATTCACAACAGCCAGGAGGTGGAGGCCACCTAACTGTTCAGTGATGGATCAATGGACAAACAACTTGTGCTCTATCCACACAATGGAATATTATTCAGCCTTAAAAAGGAAGGGAAACGCTGACAGGTGCTACAACATAATGAACCTCGGGGATATTATGCTAAGTGAAAGAAGCCAGTCACAAAAAGACAAATTCTCTGTGATTCCATTTCTTTTTTTTTTTTTTTTAATATTTTCTTTTTTTTTTAAGATTTTATTTATTTATTTTTAGAGGGTAAGGGAAGGAGAGAGAGAGAAATATCAATGTGTGGTTGCCTCTCATGTGTCCCCTGCCAGGAACTGGCCTGCAACCCAGGCATGTGCCCTGACTGGGAATCGTACCGCGATCCTTTGGTTCACAGGCCCGTGCTCAATCCACTGAGCTACACCAGCCAGGGCTGTGATTCCATTTCTATGAGGCATCCGAAGTAGTCACATTCATAGACTATGGAACGGTGGTTGCCAGGAGATAGAAGAAGGGAAGTGAGGAGTTACTGTTTGGTTCAGTTTCAGCCATGCAGACGAGGGGTTCTGGGGACCTGTTAGAAAACAGTGTGCATGTGGTTGGCAATACTGTACTGTACACTTGGAAATTGTTGGTAGCATGAATTTAAGTTGTGGGTGTTTGGGTTTGTTTTTTGGTTTTTTTTGCCACAGCTTTCTTTTAAAAAGTTGCAATGTGATATGTGCAGTAAAAAAAATGATTCAAAGAAAGTTTAAAAACACAAAAGAATATCACATAGTGTTGTTTTTATGGATGCCTAGATATACCAAAATATATTAAAGCAAGCATGAGAAACATAAACATAAATTGATGGTAGCAATAACCTCTAGGGAGAGAATTACAGAGTATGGTCAGCTTTCTAGATTTGTTTTTTAAATTGCTCTTTGTATTTGTTTGAAAAGCTTGATAATCTTAAATGAAATCTCGCCCGTTCCTGCTGTGCCTCTGTGCAGAACGCAGGTCTGACGTCCTGACTTGCCTGCAGGCCTTTCCACCATGAGTGGCCTTTCTGGGCAGTTTTCTGGTTTCCTCCTGCGTCTGTCAGTGAGCAGGCCAGAGCTGGCATGCACTGTGATTATTGGAACTGGTTCCCAGATTTATTTACGCCACTGGCAAAAGTAATTCTTCTTTCCTAAAAGACATGTCATGGCTCTGGAATGTCCTGGGAAGAACAAGCCAGAGGGTGAGCCCTTGGGAGCCAAGGCCCCGAACAGAGGTCCCTGCTTCTTTTGGCAGGACCTGGGCACCCAGCCCCACCTCCGTGAACAGGAAGGAGCACCAAGGAACTCTCCATCCCTGAGGGTCGCTCCTCCTAATGGCCAGTAGGGTGACAAGGAAGGGGTTGACAAAGGAGAGGCAACACTGCTTTTCCTTGAGATCCAGGTCTGAGCTGGAATAAATCCTGTCAGAGTCCAAATAAATCCCAAATATATATCAACCCTATGCATCTATGCTCCCCACAAGGACCCCAGGTTCGCTGAGGTAACTGCAGGGAAAGCCTGGAAATTTGGAATGTAATTTCAGGGAGAGCATCTCCGGGGCTTGGACTGGCCCCTGATGTTCCCTTCTCCTCAGCAGAGCCTGAGTTGGGGAATGTCCGGCTCTGGGGCCACTGATGGAATCGCTCGTGCCTCCGTGATGAGGCCATTGAAAGCCCACAGGGAGAAGGTTTGAGAGGGCTCCAGGTTGGTGAGCGCTGGACTTTCGGGCAGAGGGGCACACTCAGACGCTCCAAGCCCTTTCCCCACACTTCGCCCCATGCATCCCTTCCATCCGACCGTTCTTCAGTTATATACATTTATAATAAGCCAGGGACCCAATCAGTAAAATGTTTCTCTGAATTCGCATGAGCTGCTCTAGATTATCAAACCCAAGGAGTGAATTGTGGGAATCTCTGATTTATAGCCAGTTGGTCAGAAGCCCAGGCGACAACCTGGACTTGCTATCGCCATCTGAAGTGGGGGTAGTCTTGTAGGACTGAGCCTTTAAGCTGTGGGATCTGATGATATCTCCAGGTACCCAACGTCAGAATTGGATTAAATTGTAGGGCACCAGCTGGTGTCGGAGAATTGCCAGGTGGCGGTGTGGGAGAACCCCACACATCCACATCAACATCAGATGAGGAAACTCACTACTGTTTATGCCAGTTTCTAAAACAAACATTATCATGCATTGCTTGTATATTGCAATTCTCAAATAATATATAAAAATAGTTTCAACCTGGGATAAAGCAACATACACCAAATTCAGGGTAGCGGCTGCCTTGTAGGAGAGGGTTGGAAGAAAGGAACAGAATTAAGCTGTGGTTGGCAGGGGACTTGAACTTCATATGCCATGGTTTTATTCCAGAGAAATATGAAGCCAGTTTAACCAACATTAGCATTTGTTATTCTGAGCGGGGAGTAGCTCAGTATTTGTTATGATGTTCTTTTCACTCTCCTTTGTATTTTCCCAAGTGGAAGGGCAAGGAGAATAATGCCTCGCCCTCACAGAGGTCTGTTTCCCCGAGCACTTTCGGGCGCCCCTTGTGTTCCTCCGAATGCCCTGCCACGCAGACAGAACCAGCAGGTCGGCCTCACATGTGAGAGGAAGGACTCGCCAATGGTGCGTGATTTTGGCCAAGTCCAGGGCCAGTAAACCTGGGCTGACTAGAACCGGCCTCCAAGGTCAGAGCCCTCTGCACCGTGTCGCTTTGTCTCTAAGCTTTTGGAGACACCCTGACCTCCCGGAGGAGAATGCTGCTACTTAAACCAGGCTTCAGGGGAGGCGGAGAGGAGGGGTACCCACATCCCCTGTGGGCTTGTCACGCCCAGCAGTGGGGAATCTCAGTGAGCACCGGAAGTCAGTCACTTGCTCGACAATTATCTAGCAACTGTCCTCTGCGATCCAGTCCTCCTTCTAGGCACTGGAGATGCAGCCAGTAAACCAGCCAGTGTGCAAAATGCCCTTGCATTCTGGTGATAAGTGCGGGACACGTCCTTGCATCCCTTAGGAGCTGGGGAGACAGAGACCCTGGCTCTACCCCCTACCCAAGGAGGGGAGGGGGAGTCCATAACCACTGGCTGTCTGACCAGAACCTTCCACAAGCAGAGCCACCAAGGCCATCTCTGGGCAACTCAAGCCTGATCCCCAGCCTGAGGGAAAGTGGGGAACACTTCACAGGGTCCCACTACACACATACATACATCCTGCTCCTCACCACCCTTCTCTCCCCTGGCATCCAGGCAGAGCACCCTTTTATCTCCCATCTCACTTTCATCCTCTTTATTTACTCTCCTCCCCACATAATATTTGTTTTTAAAGTCCTCATAAATAACATCCAAAGTCAACTAACTCATCCCCCCTGCCCCGCCCCGCTCCTAGCCCTTGCCCCAGGTTACTCCCTTCCGTCTCCGTGTCAGGAAAGACAGCTGGTCGGACCACCACTGTGCAGCCGCCCTGGGCCCCGCCTTTCCTCCCAGCCCACAGCTGTGCTTCCAGAAGGGCCACCAGCCTTCCCGTCCGTCGGCTTGTCCCCACCACCCCTTTCAATCCCAGCCCCTCCCCACTCATACCAGATCCTCCTTATCCTGCTGATTTTATCCAAACACACCGCCTTCTAACACAATATTTACCCACTGATCCTGCGGATTGTTTGTCTGCCCTCCCACTCCTCACACCCCCAATGGAAGCTCCATAGAAGCAGGAGTTTTATCTGTTTTGTCCCCAGAACCCAGGGCCGTGCCCGGCACACAGCAGTTATTCAGTAACTATATGTTCGGTGCCTGAAACAGACCTTGGAATAAATCCATCAGAAACTCCAGAACCCGAGCATGTGTACACGGAGGCCTGGGCATCAGGTACATGAGCACAGGTGTGCAAAGATGAACAAAACCTCGTGTGTCCTTTAGGTGAGTTGGACAAAGCTACAGAGCACTCTCCTCACTTATGTGGGCACTTTGAGCTGCAAGGAGTCCCTGCTGGGGGTAACAGCACCCAGGGAAGCCAGGGGGTGGGGGGAGGAGGGTGGGCCACGCTTTTCGGCAGGTCAGCGCAGCTAAAACTGAGGGCACCCCGGACCCTGCCATGCTCCTGAGTCTCGGGCTGGCGTGCTATTCCGCAGCCCTGGGGATAGATAATTCAGGCCTGTTTAATCTAACAGGGGAGGAGGCAGGTGATAGAACAGAAACCGATGTGACTCGGGCTCTTTGGATGAACCCTACCTCCCTTAAAGCTTCACTCCACAGATGTCACAGAATTCAGCACACACATAAGGAGATAGGCATCTGAGCCCAGACTTTGGGAGTCCAGGCCACCCAAGAAATCATTTTTTAAATGCAATTCAGTACAAATATTATTGAGCACCTAGGGTATGCAGGGCTGTCTCTGGGGCCTTGGATTCCGCCCCAGAGTGAGGTGTGCGCAAGAGGCCCTGGGATGTTAATGTTACAGCCCTCTGACAACCCTCCCCCGGGGCAGCCTGGGAGAGGCCTCCGACTGCTTAACATGCAAATGGGAACCGTCTTCCTCTCCAGGCGAAGCTTCATTGCCCATATTTTGCTATAGCATCTTCTTTCTGAGGGGAATGGAGCCTCCCAAGAGAATATCCCATTTCCAATCCGCACTGCTGTTCGGTCCCGTCTCCCCGCCCTCGCTGTGACCCGTTTTCACTAGACCCAATAGTAATAGCCTGCAATTCCACACCCCCGCGCCGCCCCCACCCCCACCACACCCGGGGCCTGCCATCCTCAGGATTTCATAGGGTTCACCTCCAAGGCTCATTTCGTTTTATAGTCACTATTTTCTCTGTCTTCCCTACCAGCAGATGCGGCTGAGGCAGCTATTTCTCAGGCTGGGTTACCCAGGAAGGATCTCTGACATAGAAAGGGCTGTTTATTCTTTTCAATCCGGTACATCCCACGTTCACTCGAAGCCCTTGTATTTTACTCACTGTCAGTCTTGGAAAAACCCTGATGGCGGCTCAGGCGGGTAGGTCAGAGAAGGGACGGCCCTCCCATTTCCAGCACCATCACCAGGGGAGGGTCTAGGTCTTCTCTGGGAGTGGCCTCTCCGCAGGCTGCGCCCTTGGCATTTGGGGTCATGGGAAATAATGGTAGATAAGCACCCACAGGTGGTCTCCTGGGGCAAGGCCTGCTCTGGCCTCCCGTCCCAAGTTGTGGACAAGACATTGTACTGTCCTGTGCTCGGTACCGAGCCTGTGCCATGGCTCACGGTGGCTGAGTGGTGTCCTCATCCCTGGCTGACTGGTCCCAACTCCTTTATTTCTGTCTGGGCAGTGTCCAAGTCTTCTCCCTGGCCTTCCAGGAGATTCTTCAAACGTCTTAGGACAAGCAAGGAGCCCTTCCCAACTGAAACTAGACCGACGGGACTGTTGGAACATGGGGGGAAGCTACACCTTCCAGTGAGTCTATATAAATTGTTCCTAAAAGCAATGGCTAAGATTTCCTTTAAAGGACTCTTGAAAGAGGGATAATACCTGCAGCCAGTTTGAGATTTCTTATTTTAGCTCGGATATTATTTGAAAAAAAATTACAGTTTTATCTATAATGCCTATTTATTATATTCAGATTCTAAAACAAAAACCTTTGCATGGAAAACTTTTTTAAGAAGAATTCAAATAGTTTATTTTGGGGGCTCTGGAATTGCTGAGTCGGGGCCCAGCACACCCTGCCCCTATTCACGGGAAGGGGGTGGAGCCTCCTGCACAAGAGCCTTGATGATCTGCACCTGGGAAGGTGTCTGGGGCGGGTCAGGGGCATGTGGAGCCTTCTGCGCTGGGATGCTGCAGGAAGAGACAACTGTGGAGCCCTCTGTCCCTCCTAGGAAGCCCAGCACGTACCAACACCCTGACTTGGGCACGGACAGCATGGGTGGCAGCATGGTGGGCCTGAAGAAAGATAATTCTCTGCTTCACTGACATGTCCCCAGGGCTTCATATGATCAGCTAACCTGACGAATTTCCAGCACAATCCAATTTATTAAAGCTTTGTTTCGTCACAGGCTTTCCGGAACACACCTGTTCATGTGAGGCAGCAATATATGGATACGTGGCTAATTCCTAAAGGAGAGCAGCGGGCCAGCAGACTTGGGGATCCTCACCAGGAATCTGTGGGCTTGATCTGATGCAGAATCTGAGGATTCCAGCAGCCAGAGCTATGGAAAAAAATGGGGTTTCAGGAAAACCTTGTGCTGTGGGGGCATTACAGGAAGCCCACCGTGTCACCTGCAGGCTTGCTGGTCAGGTGAATGGGCATGTCTGAGTCCACGGTACCTCTTCTTTAGTATATTTTTAAAGAGTTGGTTATCAAAGTGATACATACTCACTAATAACTGGAAAGTGAAGGCAAACACAAGGAAGAAATTAAGCGATTCCATTATCCAGAGACAACTACCAGATAGACCAACAGATAAACAGATACAGATATGCACAGTTGTTAGTGTCCAAAACACAGAGCTTATTCCACAGAATTTATTGTTGCGTTATTATTTATTAATGTATTATTTTCCATATGAACAACTGTAAACCTACTTTTCCCCACACTGTATATATCTGTATATGTGTGCATTGTCCATATCTCCTGTATGTGCGCGTGTGTGTGTGTGTGTGTGTCTCCTGTTTCTTCCCTTTGATAATATAATTCCCTTAGGGTATCTGTACTCTTTCCTATAATGACAGCTTTAGCTTTTATAGTACCTTCGCTATACAACTATATTGGTTTCCTAGCATTGCTGTAACAAACTGCGTGGCTTCAAACAACAGAAATTTATTCTCAGTTTTGAGAAGCAGAAGTCCCAATCCAAGGTGTCGGCAGAGCCACACTCCCTCGGAGGGATTTAGACATGTGCGTGTGTTTTCGGGTCCACCATTCAACCCATTACAATGGTTTTGGGCAAATCATTTAACCTAACCCTCGGTTTCCCCATCTGTGAAAACAGCTGTGAGAACCCAATGGGTTACTCCACGGGAAGGGCTTGGCACATGCCTCATGTGCACTAAGCATCCAGGAACAGTACACTATCTTAATAATTATTATTGTTCACAAATATCAACTTTCATTCATGACAGCACCATGAGTAGGGAGAGTAGAGATCTTGACAAAATAAAATTACTGGGCACCGATCATTAATAGACATCCAGAGACAGGAGCTGGCCTGAACTTGGGTCTCCAAATGGCTGCCTTTGCCTGAAAACTGACAGAAAGCTGTGTGCTGGAGATTTCCAAAGGCTTTTCCATGCCACTCTGCATGCCTAGCTTGGGGAGAGAGAGGGCTAAGGAGTGGGAGAGACCAGGCTGTTTCCTAGCTTAGCTGTCTGTTCTACTCCATTGTCTGCAAACTTTGCAAAACCCACTAGGGAGCAACAGCCAGTGCATTGCACAGCTCATGAGTGTTGATCCGAGAAAGTGTCGCCTCCAAGTGAGAAGACCAACTTAGGAAATGAGTCGCGGAGATGGGGAGCTGGGGGAGAGAATGCAAATCATTCTTCAGGCTGGCTCTATTCAGAGACCACCCCGACCGACTCCGGTTCTAACCCACCAGGGACAGGCATCCATGAGCTGCTCTGGGGTGGTTGGGGCTTCCGAGAGCCCCTCTGTTCCACACCATCTTTGCTGCAAGTATGTCTTCTTGGAGAAGCCTAGGCTGCTGATCACATCAGCTGGCTCCGAATTCCGCCCCCAACCCCACGTATATCTGAGAGGAAATTTAATCCGTGTGTCTGGGACAGATTCCTCCTAACTCATCACAATGTGGATGCATGGCTCCTCGGTGGACCGAGCTGGCTGCTCTTCACATTCACTCTGACTTGGGAAGTCCTGGACCAGCCCCAGGGCTCAGAGGGGTTGGGGGAGCCTCTGCATCGTGACCTTGCAGAAGCCCCAGCTCTGGGTCCACCCACTTATTGGCTCCACTCTGGGTTTAACTGTCCTCCTGCCCCAGCCTCTCTGCCCTCAGCACTGAAGTGCAAACACCTGCTCCATCCACATCACTCCTCTCCTTCAAAATCTTCGATGACTCCCTCACGACCGGTGTTTTAATTCCTAAACACCCCTTGCGTATATGTCAAGACTACCCACGTGTGCAAAGTGACCAGGAAATACTAGGATTGGCTTTCTTCCTTCTGAACTGCGAACATTACAATGAACGCGACACTCAGATGAAATTGTTGTCAGCAGGGAAAAAAGGGCTGTGGCACCTGGTCCCGTAACCTTGGTGAGGCTCTACTGTCTGCCCTCCAGGCTCCCAAGAAGCACCTCGCATGCCCAGTCCACTCTGAAGCAGGTGCTGAGAGTCGGAGCACCAAGCCTTCAGCTCCAGAACGTGAGAGTCCTCCAGGACGGGTGGGGCGTCACAGGACTGAGCGGAGCTCCGCACGGAAAGCTGGGGGAGGGGCGGGGGGGGGCGTGGAACTGAGCACACTGCGTCCTTACACCTCTGTGTGCTGGTGCTGTATACAGCCTTTCTAGCTAACCACATGTCCTGAATACAACCTACTTCACCAGTGAAAAGTTATTTCTACTCTCTCATATGCTAAATAACCGGCTCTCTGTGCAGATTTGTACAATGACATTTGAAGTACCTCCTAAAGCCACCTGTTGAGCGTACACTCCTGACTGCTTACTAAACACTCCTGAAGGTAAAGTTAACATCACACTTTTGAAAACACATTACAGAGCTCACACCAAAGTCCTTCGAAATATATGGCAAACGATATTACACAATGATCCGGCCCGAACCTCATCATCCTCCCCCAACTTCTCTCCGATCAGTCCTCTGGACGCACCTCCAAACTCTGGTTAGACAGTCCACTGTGCCCCTCAGAGAATTGGAATCTACTGAAGAGAAGGCAGTAACACGTACAGAAATTTTAATAGTAATAAATACACAAACAAATAGTAGATGTCACTGTCCCCATACAGATAACCTGGATATACGGTGCAACCCACGTCTCCCTCGGGACGAGGGGATGCTCAGCACCTTCCCGGGACTTCCTGGCACTGCCAGGTGGCCGCCCCCACCCTCACTCAGAACTCCTGCTCTTACCCGAACTCTCAACCACCCCCTCCCTGACCCCCTTCGGTCCTCTCTGCTTCTTCCTCAAGTGGGGAGGCAGCCTCTTCCCCTTCGTTCTCCAAGGATGACAAACAATTGGGTCCAAGTCTGTCACTCGTGATTTGGGTTAAGAAGAGCTGAGACTGAATGGTGACTTTATTATTCCTGGGGTTCATGGGTCTTTTCCTTGCCCAGGCCCCTGAAGACCCGCCTCCTCCCCTTGGGGCCAGCCTGCCGCCATGTTGCTGGGACTTACCCTTCTCTGTCCACAGGTCCCTGGGTCAGCCCTCTGTCTCTCCAGCTACCACAAAGAAAACAGAATATAGACAAAGAAATGTCTGCCATAACCTCTCCTACTCATACAAGACCCAGGCAAACCTTTGTGTAACTAAAAGCCATTAAAGGGGTTCACAGACTCAAGAGACATTTCCTCCCTTAGAGCAACTTCGCTGTCATCCTAGACCGGAATTTCTCCATTTCCCCATGTGTGTCTGGGGCTCTGTGTGCAGATTATCACAGGTATGCTGGGTAAAGGTAATTTCTTAATCATTTTGTTTTCATGACAATAATCTAAAACTTCAAAATAAACTTATTCTGAGTCATCTGTGTGATTGTTATTTATGATTATTTCATTATTTACATTTATGTATGATCAGGTTGGCACAGTAACGGTATGGATCCCTTAGCTAATAATGCAGTGTTTCGTGCACTTGACCTGAAGACCGCTGAAGGTTTATAGGACTGGTCCCAGAATCTAAAAGAATTTTCCTTTAAAAGGGATGCACAATACTTAATGGAAGAATATATATACTATAGTAAATATACACAGTGACTACATATATACTCTATATAATGACTAAATATATATCCTATACACACTACATGTATTGACAATGTAATGACATTGTAATGACAATGTAATGACATTACTACATGTAATGACAATATTTCCAGCTCCTGAAGCTGGTCACTGGCTATCCACTGGCTGGTCACTGGTCACTGTTCTTGTTAGGTCAGGAGTGGTAAGATAAGAAGACCGCCAGGGGCTGAAGCCTGCGAAAAGCTGGCTGACGCCAGATGAAAATAGCTGGAGCAGCGGACAAAACCAGGAACAACATCACCATAGCAACTCGCGCCTAAAAGGATCGACCAATGATACGCCGCCACCTGGCTTAAAAGGGCCAATCCTCAGCCACCACGATGAGTACTACCCCAACTACACTATAAAATTCTTTCCCTTCTTAGGCTTGGGCACAACTTCCTCAGCCCCAACCTGTGGACCAGAGAACCTCACCCGGGTGCGCAACCCCCCAATAAAGCTCTGTATTGAGCCATTTTGTGGCTGATTGGCATTATCTCCTCAGTGGAATATTAACAACCTTACAGTTCTATTCCACCTTGACCTGAACTTGACTGGTTTTAACCTTGTGTGGTTAGCTAACTTTCATGCATGTTTCTGGCTCACTTCCCAAACGAAAGCCTAGCCCCTTAAGGATGAGGCCTCCTCCTTACTTGGGCTTTTACGAGTCCCCCCAACTGCATGTCCCACAGCTTTAATTCTTTTGTTTATTTTCTTTAATTACTGACAAGTCTGCTAAAAAGGACCTTTGGCAAGGGCTTAAAAGATTATCTTAGATTTTTCCCTTACTCTGGGCATTTCCACCCAAACAGGACCACAGGTTATAACTTAAGTACTAGCTAAAACTTTTAACTTTTTTTAACTTTATAGCACCTCCCTAAAGGATGAGAAAGTGCCTTTGCCTCCCTCCAGCGCTACTGCAGAACCAGATGAACAGAAATGCCAGTTAAAAGGATGCATGATCCAGGGTTGGAAATAACCATGTTTCCCCTCCCAGGAGAGGCATTTTTCTCACCCACCGCTGCAACCCCCAGGCCCCCAGGGAGGCCAGCCTTGCCCAAAGCAGTTGGCCTCTCCACCACATCTCAAACCTACCAGCTTTTTTTTTTTTTTTTAATTTTTATGAGTTTATTTGAGCCAAATGATGACATATGCTGTGGAGAAAGATTTCAAATACTCCCTCACCACCTCCATGACAGCCAAAGGTTGTCATTTGTCATGCAGGAATGCAGTCTGCTGTGTGTCATAAGGCTCTTCTCCCCACCTGCTTGTCCCTTTCCTCCAATCCCAGTTCCTTGAGCACAGCCCACCTGGGCTGGGCAGGCCTCCCAATTCCTGCCGCATGACGTCAGGTGTTGCAGGTTAACAAGCCCTGTGGGTGGGTAGGTGGGGAGGGGGATTGCCCGTCAGAGCTCCCATCTGTGTGAAGAGCAGCAAGTTCACTGTGGGGACACAGTGGGAACCCCAAACCCCAGAGTCAGGCTCTGAGGAAGATAGCACAGCGTCTTCCTAGTCCAGCTGAGTTTCCACGTGGACCTAGGATTCATGTCTGATGCCCATGACACCATGATAACCAAAGGGGGGTACATTAGGTTCTCCCACCACCCCCTCCCAGCACCCACACCCTCTGGCACCTCACGCTGCTCGATAGATTTTTCTGAAACATGTGACCATGGACCTATCAGCAGGGTTGTTTTCTTTTTTCTTTCCTCTTTGTGTTCAGTGTTGGGACTACCCCTTAGCTTGGCCTTGACAGAGAATTAGCAATAAATAACAAATGTGCTGCATGTAAATGAAAGTGCCAAACGTGTATTCTCCACTGAAAGATCCAGCTTTCTACAACCACCTGAGCATTTATTAGCAACTAAGGGTTTCACTCAGAGGGCACTGGAGTAACATTCAAATTGCTGTTGCCCGAGGATTTCTCCACTCCTGTCGTCGGGCCTCCACCATTAACCTCTGAACAGCCACCTAAGCCCAAGCAAGTTTATGGTCTCAAGCTCCTAACAACGAGTTCTTCTGAACAGCCACTACTGTTCGGAAAACTAAGTGGACTGGAGAATTATCTTTTTGGCTTAGTTTGACCAGCAGAACTGTATATTGGCTAACTAATTACTACTTAAAAAAATAACGAACACATATTTTAGTTATCTTGGCTTATAACACACCACAGAAAACTTGCAGTAAGGCATGGAATTGTGTTTTTAAAAAGGGACAGAGAAATAAGAATATTTTTAAATAGTTAACAGTCTAAGAATAGTTAATTCCAGAAATTAATCAGACAACAAATATCTATTAGCCCTAACCAGGCCCCCAGGGAGTTGGGGGCATTGTCCCGCAAACCAAAAGATTGCTGGTTTGACTCCCAGTCAAGGCACATGCCTGGACTGCGGGTTCGGTCTCCAGTTGGGGTGCATACAAGAGGCAACTGATCAATGTTTCTCTCTCATGTCGATGTTTCTCTCCCTCTCTTCCTCCTTCCCTTCTCCTCTCTCTAAAAATAATTTTTTTTTAAAAAAGAGTTTACACAGAATACAAAAGAAGCCCAAGATAAGATCCCTGCCCTCAAATCTACAGCTGGCGGAGAACAATGATATCCTGAGCTACGGGCATAAACCCAAGAATCAAAATCAGATCTTGTGATTCTCAGGCTCCAAACGTGAGAATACCGTCTTGATTGATTCTGGTGACTCAGTCAGCGACCTAGTCAAGTAGATGGACAGGTAGTTACCAAAAATGATCACTGGGACAATAGTCAGTGATCACATTGTCTTACTCATGATAAACTTAGAAGTGTTCTGTGCCGAGCTCCCAGACAGAAGACCAGGGTGGAAACTAGTTTGTTATGACTAAGCAGTTAGCGGTGATCTCGTGCGTGTATGTTTCATGCTGTACTTCCTTCTTCATATCTATCTCAGAGCTCAACAATGGCTGTTAAATATGAAGGCTTCAGTCAGGGTCACCGGCCGTCCTGTGGAGACAGGACATGTGCGGTGTTTAGCGATGTTGTCCCGAGTCCTCTGTTGCCTTCGCAGGGTGCCGTACATATTCTGCATTCCACTTGCTCCAATAAATTACAAAAGTCAGCAGGTAGAGATATTCTTCAAATTTACCTGGGCATCTGTGCTTTTATTTGCTTAATCTGGCAACCCTGATCTAGTCTCTATGACCATCACCACGAAAATAAGGAAAGAAATAAAATGTTTGATGAAGGCAGTGGGTAAAAATGGCTACAAACCCCAAAAAATGGATTTCCCGGCCCTCAGCCCCCAGCTCTTCAATGGGCCCGCACTTTAGCAAAGTCTAAAGATAAAGGAATGAAGTTTTATATCCCTGACTGTCTTTCTTCACCTGAGGCAGGTGAACTGGGAAGAATGCTGATTTTATTTAGCTCAAGGGTGAAGGAAATGTGGAAATTTTGATTGTTGCCCAGATGAACACTGCCCCATTGATGAATTATCCCACCTCCTTCCTCCTTGCTGTCATTGACAATTGACCCCTCTGCCTCATCTGCTGAGCGGGTGTGTTCCGTTGTTGTTGCTTCCTGTCTTCACCCCAAGCGTGGCCTCTCATCCTAGCATCTCATGGGCCTGGGAGTCATCTCCAGTTTCTTCCCCAGATGGCTGGGTCTACCTCTGTTTATTAATACAAGCAGAGATGTGGCTGTTAATGCTCAACCCAAACCTACAGAAACAGAAATGTTCAGCCAAACAGAACAATTGCTCAGCCAATCCTGAGCAATTAGCATTAAGGGAAAACACAGCTGACTGCTTCACTGGGCAAAAAAAAAAAAAAAAAGGCTGAGACTGGCAGGAGGGCCAAGTTAAACAGGCCCAGCTGCAGCCCCTCTGCTTAGCCTCCCCCCCCCCCC
>PVKU01012084.1:0-23174 GCA_004027475.1 Anoura caudifer | reverse complement strand
TTAAAATATACATTCCTGGGTCCCACCCCACAAGTTTCAACTGAGTAGGTCAAAGGAGGGGCCCAGGAATCCAAATTCTTAACCAATCTGGCTCTAGAAATTGTTATAAGCCACCGGGAGCTTGGCAACCACTAAGATTGTTCAATGATTCTCAACTAAGGGGACAGGCCAACCACCCATTCAGGGGAAGGGCTCAGTTTTCCTGGGTATCTCCCATGTATACAGGAGGTCAGTACGCTTGAGAGGGTTTCAATCTAAGATGAAACCAGAGGCTACGAAATAAAGACTCTCAGGCCCGTGCCCTCAGAAGAATGAGTCTTAAGAACTCAAGGACTGGTTAACAGAAGACCAATGAACATCCCCCAAGAATCTCTCCCCATCCTCAAGCCAATAAACTCACTACTTGGACACTGGCTGGGCTCCCCGCCTCTGCACTCCTCGCCAATAAATACGGCACACCCCACACCCTCAGTGGACTCCCTGCAGCCTGCTCTAGCGCACATGCGCAGTATTGCAGTTCTCCTACTGTTGCCAAATAAATTCAATTTCTGGTCATTTGAGCTTGCCTGGGTTTACCTCTTTATTTAGGTTCACACATGTTATTAAACTTCTGTTTGTTTTTCTCCTATGGATCTGCCTGTTTATGGCAGGGGGTCTCAGCTAAGAACCTCGAAGAGCAGAAGGAAAATTGTTTTCCTCCCCTACACCACAAATTAAGAGCAAGTTCTCAGAGGCAGCCCTGAGGCCTAGGGAGGGAGGCGGCCCACTCACAGGCTCAGCTGGTTGGTGAGAGACCCAGGCCAACCAGCCTTCTGAACCGGTCCAATGCACTCCCCGCACCCTACAGGCCAGGGGCCCGCACTCCGAGCTCCCAGTTCTGAAATTAGGGCTGAGCTCTGGGGTGCTCATGGAGCAGCGTGCAGCCAGGGATCTGGTGAGAGGCAGGCCCCAGGGCTGGCGGAGGCGGAGGAGCAGGCCCAGGTCTGCCCACAGAGACCCACAGGCAGGTTGCACCGTGGTTCTCCAGCCATCTCGGCAGTGAGGAGGGGACTGCACTCTAAACCTGACACCCCAACACACAGAGCATGCCCATGCCAGCCCAGAGACACTGGGCTCCCCTCAAAGCGCATTTGGGGCCCAGCTGGTCTAAGAAGCTGGGGTTTCGCAGAGTGACCCAGGGATCTCATAGAGGATGATTCTGGGAGAGGCCAGAAGAGCAGCCTCTCCCTCCCTGGTGCTTCAGAGGACCCTGGAAAGGTTAATAGCCGCTGGGTTCTGCAGAAGCGGGTTCTCACAGGGAGGGGAAGCCCGAAGTGCTCCAAGCTCCCTGGAAGGGAGGGCCCTGGGCGGCTGAGCAGGCTCATTAACGCGGGAAGGTATTTCTGCCCCTTATCTCTCCGCAGCACCTTTTCCTGGGCAACCTGAAGAACAGGGCTCTGCTACCAAAGCTGCTGCCGTTTCATGGACTCAGGAGCACTGGAGAGGCCATGCCAACCCACAAGCCAGCAACTACGGGGCCAGCTGACCTGCAACACTTCCCAGCACTCGGTGGCCCCCATGCCTGAAAAAGGAAGTGCAGCTGCCACAGGTGCCAGGCCCACCCCTGGGAAAGACACTTAAGACACTGAAATTCAAAGTTAAATCCATGTAAAGAAAAAACTCAATGGATCTAATGAAACCTTTAAGGTAAAAAAAATGTTGTAATAGAAAGCTCTAGAAAACTTACCAGCATCAATCTCTCTGATGCTCACCACTGAAGACATCGCCACCCTGCTTGGGGGTTGCAGCGTGTGGTCCCCCGTTCCATTCAACACCCAGGCCCCAGCCAGCCGGGCCCCAACCCCAGGCCTGTCTGCTGAGAGGTCAGGCTCTGCTCGGGCCCATCTGGCTGCTGTGAGCTCGGTGGAGATTTGTTCCAGACCCTCTCGGGGCATAAACTATATACAAACAGGCAGATTACAGTTACACGGATTTGCTAATTAGCCCATTAGACCAGACTTAGTCTCATTATCAGGCTTTCCAGTTCTTCTGTGTTTCTCCGCTTGGTCGCCCCTTGGCCGCGGGGGTGGACAGAAACAACCCGGACGTCCTGGAACTCAGCCACTGAACCGTGTGGTTCAGGCGCCTTCGTCTGTCTTCATCTGATGGCTACATTTCCACGGTGAGACTTGACATCCCTTCCACCTCTCCCGCTTGGCAACTGAACGCAGAGGAAACCAGCACTGAGAGCGCACGTGAGTGTTCAGCAGAGACAAGTTCTTCACAGACACACACAACAGCGTGGTGATGAGCAGGGGGAAGCGGGGACAGGGAGACGCAGAGGGGGATACAGGGGCATGAATGGTGCCCGACGGGGACCTGACTTGGGATGGTGAACACACAGTACAGTATACAGCTGCTGTATTATAGAAATGTACCCCTGGAACCTCTGTCGCTGCATTAACCAATGTCACCCCAACAAATTCAATAAAAATTTAAAAATAATGTTTAAAATAACTAATAAAATTTTCGGGGGAGGGGGAAGAGCAGGGACCAGCTCTCTGCCTGGAAATCAGCTTCTAGCCTCTGAACTGCTTTTGAAGCTCCTTTTCTAAGCTTCCCAGTGAATTCTATAAGACCAGACATGCTAGTGCGTCAAAATGTTTATAGCGTGCAAGGAAAAGTTTTGTGTTTGCCACAGTTCTGAGCAGCAGGCACCTAGAACCTATACCAGTTAGTTCAGACAGAATGAGATCTAGAGAGTTCACAGAGTTATCAGGAGAGCCAAACACCGAACAGGCCGGAGGCAGAGCTTCCAGAAGACCGCTCCTCTCCCCGCATCAGCCAGCAAGACACCACTTCCACAGTGCCGTGCGCAGTGGGCAGGACTTCCACAAAAATGAGACAAATTTCTTTGCCAAGCATCATTACTTAAGGTTTTATGTCACTCTCACACCTAAAAACATTTTTAACTAATAAATAGTATGTTTGAATTCATCAAATACCCCAAACCTTAAAAACTTATTTCTTCTGCTTTCCCTGGGACTGCAGATTCATCATTTAGTTAATCCGTGTTGACTGAACGCCTCCTGTGTGCTTTGCTCTATGCGTCTGATCAGTAAGACTCCACCAAGCCCTCACGCAGCTGTTGGTGTAAGGACAGACCCAGTGCAGAATGGCGGTCCTCTGAGACAAGGCTCCTCTTAGGGATCATCCCAATGCGCATGGAGAGGCATCAGCCACAGCACCTCCCCAGCTGAGTAAGGCATGAGGAAGGCTTCCCACGGAAGTCCTCTCCAGACTGAGTCCTAAAGGAAAAGAAGGTTCGCTCACTGGAGACAGGTAAGATAAGCCACAGGAGTAAGACCTGCAAAAGCCACAGACACCAAAGAGCAGGCACGCTGAGCTGACTCGGGGGGAGAAGTTGAGAGCTAAAGGAAGGCCTGATTGCGGGAGGCCTGGAAGCCATGTGAAGAAATTGGGTTTTATCCTGAGGATAACGAAGAACCATTGCATGGCTTGGAACAAATCGATCAGATTTGCTGCTTAGAAAGCAGCTTCTGGCTGCGGAGGCGTAGACAGAAGATTGACAAGGGAAAGAACCTCAGCTGAGAGACCAGTGTGTAATTTAGGCAAGAAAGGAGAGGGCGGTAGGGGGTGAAGGCAGGCCCTAGTTTCCCTGAAAGGCTGTAGGGTGGACAGGAGGCGGGGGCTGGGCACTGGATGGTGAGTAGGCGGGGCTGATGAGCCTCCGACACAGGCCTGGGAAAGGTGCTGCCTTGGTCAGTGTGGGCCTTTGAGTGCAGAGTAAACACATCTGTGAGGGCGGGGGGTCCCCTCTCAGTGGGATTCTCACTTCACTCTCCAGAGATGAGAACAGCTGCTCAGGCTCCCGGACGCCTGGCTTGTTGGTGCCTTGGTGGGTCACAGGATCTGTGCCCTTCTGATAAGACATGTGCCTCTGCGTTATATTTCCATAGTTTGGAAAACACTTGGGCACTTCATGTAAACGACCATTACCACTGGAAACAGGGCGAGGCTGAAATCCTGGCCAAGTGGAGTGAGACACCAGAGTTAGATGGCACAGCCATCGGCGCTCCCCTCTGAGCGTGGGCGGGGGCAGGGCCGACCAGGGGCACAGGACCACAGCAGCGAGGGGCCGGCTCCTGGTGCGGCCTGCCTCCTCTAACACGTCCACAGGGACCGGCTTTCTCCTCCAGCAAAAGAAATCCCGATCACAGTGAATCCATGCTATTAGAAGAAGGAGGATTCCGCGGCGAACAGCAGCACCGATTCAAAGGGCCCTCAGGTTCTCTGGCCAGGAGAGCAGAGCAAATGTTGGGCACCCCTCTTTCTAGAATGCTCCCCTAGTTAGTCCTCATCCTTTCCTCTCCCCTACTGCAACCGAGCGAGGGGCTTCTCCTCTCCCCTCCCACAGCCTCCTTCATGAGCCTCCTATCATGGCACCTACCATACTGCCCTACAAGGAGGTGCTGTCTCTCTGTCTTTTCCTGAGTTCGGTAACCCATTGCATTTGACTGTCTTATTCGAATAACCTAGTGTGTGCCTAGCACAAAACAGCTGTCAAATAAAAGCTGTGGAATAAATGAATCGTAGAAGAGCCCGGTTTCCAAGTGCGGTTGTCCAGGTTGTGCACGGAGCACCCTGAAAAAGACAGGACCTTGTTGGCTGGGCTCCATGAAGAGCCCATGGAATCCATTAGGCCATTGCTCTCTTTGTTCCTGGCAAATCACACACCCCAACTCACTGCATGCTCTCATCAGGTAACATGCATACAGCTCCTCCGACAAAGGTTACATTATCTCAAGTGGCCACCCTTCCGTGCCTCCCACCAGTCTCTTCACTTGGCCGGGGTCATCTGTCCCATCACCAACCAGAGATATTTCGGTTCAGGGGATCTTATTTCCAGGATGGTGACACAGTCCATTTAGACAAGCAGGACCTAACAAGTTTCCTCTCCAAAACCATCAGAAACACTGCCAGTTAAACCTGGGCCTGGCAAGAGCCCCAGATTCCAGCCCGTCACAGAATGCCAGGGTTCAGCCTCTGCCTTGTCTCTGGGTGACTGAGACCAGAAGAGCCTCCGGCGTGGGCACACCGAGACGGAGGGCGTGCGTGGAACTCCTCGTGAGCAACCCGGCCAGACAGTCTCTCGGAGAGCACGGGCTCTTTCCAGGGCTCCTGATTGCCCATTGTTATTGGGTTTGTGAGAGAATAATGAAATGACAGAGCTGGTACGAGCTGGTGGACCACCTAGCATCCCCCGGGTCTTCAGAGGAGGACTCAGAAACCTGGCGACCCAGCCAAAGCTCAGACCACTGCAGTGATGGCGGCAGGCAAGCAGAGAGATAAAAACTCATGAGAGCCTGTCACCACCGAACCCAAAAGGAACCTGATGTGGATGTTAAAGCTTCCTTGTGAAGAGTCCCTCCCCCTTACTCATTGCGCCCGCGGCCTCCACACCATGCAGACAGGCTAGGTGCTGTTAGAACACGATGTGCTCACGCATACCTCCTGGCCTTCGCAGCTGCATGTTCCCCTCCCAGGAATGCCCCTTCTCTCGTCCCTGGCCACAATCTGCAAGGCAAATACTGAAAAAAGTGCCAGCACAGGGCAAGGGCCATGTAAGTGCCACGTCTTGTTCCTCCAGAGGCAGAGGATGCCCTGTCCCAGGGATGTGATTTTGGAGACATGACAGAAGCCTTCTCCTGCTCTGCTCCTAGCGTGGCTCCCCTACCCACCTCAGTGGCTTCAATGACTTGATCGCTCACACACCCCAGAGATCAAAGAAGAGAGGGCAGCGGATCCAAAGCCCCCTTCTCCTCGTCGTCTCTAACCGCCGTTGTTGTCAGTCCTTAGTGGGCAGAGCCCTTGTCAGGGGGGTAGCAGCACCACAGCCACGTAATCACGTGCCTGTCTCTCTAACCTGGCTCATACCCCTGGGTGACCTGCACAGAGCCCAGTACCCGGCAAATACTTAGAACACACTAGCAGGAAGAGGTACGTTTCCATTCCAAGATCATCTGGGGCCCTAAGTTCCATGTAGAAGAGTTCTTCTCCATGTGAAAGTGTAAAAGGCATGACTGCAGCAGGTGGGGCTGGCAGCCCATGCAGACCCTTCCATTGTCCCCACTTGTGTCTGCATGACCACCTCCCCCGCTGGGTACGCCAAGCTTCCTCCAAGGCAGTTCTGGTAGAACCCTGGCCTGGCCGATGGCCAGTGTCGGCTTTAGGAGAGACACATGGTCCGGCTCTGCTCTGTGTGACAGGAGAGGTGACTCTTTGCTCTACAAGTTAAAAAAAAACGCACAGTAAAAAACATCATGACCTTCCCCCACTGAGTGTTCACGTGGATGGAGAACCTAGCAAGCACGCAGAGGGCCAGGGGCACAGGAGCAGCGTGGACGTGGGGCTCAGCTATATCAAGGAGCTTTCAAACCAATCAGGCCATAGGCCGCCCTCTCTTGGCAGCATGTTACTGGGTATAGGCTCTGTGGGTGATTTTTTCTGTGGCTGGGCCCGGTAAGATGCATTTGGCTGACAGTCATCAGAACCCCAGCTAGGCAATGATTTAAATTAGCAGTCTGCAAACTGTTTTTCTTCAAAGGGCCAGACAGTACACACTTCTGGCTTGGCCAGGACGTGCCTCTGTCACACACTCACGCCTACCAGTGGAGCCCCAGAGCACCAGTGACAATGTGTGAGCAGAGGAGCCTGGCAGTGTGCCAGCGAAACTCAGTTTACAAAACCCGGCAGCAGGCTGGACATGGCCATGTGGCTCAAACCACAAAAGCATTAGTTTACTTAATGACAAAAGATTCTAGGGCTGGTTCAGTAGCTGTGACAGGGCATCTCCACAGCTCTCTGTCCTCCCTCTCAGGGATCCAGTACGGCTGCCCCAGACCCAAGCCCAGGCATGGCCTCTGCACACGGTACCACCCACCTTGGCACCTGGCCGGAGTTTGAGAGGCACCCCAACATCTCCTGCAACACCAACCCACTTGCCCTACATGACACGTGCTGTGCTCAGCCACAGGCAAGTGGGAAGTGGGCGAGTGAGGAAAATGTTGGAGATCACTCCAGGGAGCTGGCCAAGAATGTCAGCCACGACTTGCCAACCAGCCAAACGGCAGAGTGCGTCAGCGCAGGCCAGCCTCCCTGTGCGGACAGCGGCTCGGGGGCACGTGGAAGAAGCATAAAGCTTCTTTTTAAATATCAAGTGCTAACATTACTGTTGAATTAAAATTAACGTTAAATTTAAATCTTATAAACAGAAGCGCAGAGACAAGAGGAACATGAGGAAGTTACGGGAAGACGGTGCAGAAAGGATCTTTCAGATCTGCTTCATGGAACGTTTTGCAGGGCACAATCACTCACACGCACTTTCATTTCCTCCTCTGGACAAGCTGGTGAAGAGGTTTTGTCTGCAGTTCACAGGTTAACCTGGCAGGGTTGGGGTTCAGACTCCGGTCACTGGGCTTCAAGCCCAGGTCACTTCTCTGTCTCCACCTATGAGATGGCTCCCAAGAAAGCTGCTCAGGGACCGAGGGCTGCAGGACCAAGGTGTCTGATCTGGGGAAGCCGGCACAGAAGGGGCCGAAGGGCCACCTCTGAGAAGCACTACACCTGCTCCGTTTGGCTCTGTGAGGACAGAGATCAGGTCTAGGTAGCCAACCCCTCCGAGAGGCCCGGCCACACAGAGCAGTGATCGCCCGTCACCAGATGAGCTCACAGCAAGAGAATATGCCTCTGGCAGGAGCCTGTGGCCCAGAGCCGAGCAACAGGCTGGACTCGACAACTCAAAGTCCCCAAGATTTGAGGAGTGCCAGCCAGGGAACCTTGGGGGGGATGAGGGGGATCCACAGAGTGGCCAAAGCAGGCTGGCAGGGCCTGGGGGTCAGGGCTGGGCTGGGGCTTGGAGACAAGGCTTGGGGAGGGCTGAGGAGGGAAGTCCACATGGTCAGGGTAGCGTGGGTGCTGCTGTGTCACGTCTGGTGAGCTGGAGCGGAAGGAGACACCGCCCACCATTCTACCTTCCTACTCCCTCGGCTCTGGGAGGAGGTCTCAGACTGGTCCTGCTGGTGTTTCAGAACTAAAGGGACCTCACAAATGATTGTCGCTGCGCTCACCCACCCACCCTACACACACCACACACTCACACACCCACCCCACACAATCACCACACACCACACACACCCCATACATTTACACGTGCACACGTGCCATCAGTGTTGTGTATTTTACAGACGAGAAAACCGAGGCTGAGAGAGAGGGACAGTTGTGCCCACAACCACACAATCCCTACACAGATCTGGCCCTTCACCCCCATCCCTCTCCCTTCTCCCCTCAGCTCTCCTTGTCACCTGTCATTCTCCCTGGCCAGCAAGTAAAAAGGGGGAGGACAAGGGCCAAGGTGGACCCCATAATCCTGGGACCCTGCTGCCAACGGCCAGCTGCCCCAGGACAGGGCGGGCCACGTGCAAGCTTTGCCTGGCTCTTTGCCCAGTGCTGGGCCAGGCTGGCACAGCTGGAACTTTCTGAGGGGCCTGGATGTGGACAGAGAGAGAAGGCAAGCAGGGTGGGGACAAGGGCATCAGGCCATGGAACAAACTGCTGCTGCTGTTTCCATGGCAGCTGCACTGAGCTGGCCCATCGCCTGGGGAGCACCTTTCAGGAAGAAACAAGAAGCAGTGGTATTAAAAAGGAGCCGGGACCAGAGGGCTTCCCTGGGTGTGGGTGGAGACTCGGGCTGAGGCCCTGCTGCTGGTGGCCAGCACCTCTCAGTCGGGTGTCCCTGCTGCCATGCCTCCTGGCCAGGGAAAGAGGCTGCGTGGTGTTGGCTTCGACCAGGAGGGGGACTCCTGGCACCAGTGCCTCTGGGCCTGGAGACTGTTGTGTCAGCTGGGACGGTGTATGTCTGCCAGCTGTCACAAGGGTCCCCTGGGTGTATCTCCAGGCACAGTGGCCTTTCTAGGGATGGAGCTGGTCCTGGCCTGCCTGTGGCTGCCAGGCTGCACTTCTGCAAGGGAAACAGAAGCCTCTGAGCCTCCCACAGCTTCTGTGCCTCATCTTGGCCTGCAGGACCTGTCAGAGGGGGAAGAAGGGATCACAGGCAGACACCCTGCATCCTGATGAGAAAAGTGAAAGCTTTTTGAGGCGAGGGCGTAAACCCTAAGGGATCCTAAACAGAAACAAAAAACACCTGTTTCCAGATCTGGAAAGAAACTATCTCTCTGCCTGGTAGAGTTTTCCACTTGGAAGGTGAGCGTTGGCTACTGTACACCGGCCAGGTGGGCCCCTGGACATGGGAGGTCTGGGTGTGGCCCAAATGTGTTGAGAGCAGATTCAGTCTCTACAAACCCATTCCCATTCCTTCTGGAACTCAGCAAGTCAGCTGAGGAATGTGGAACCAATGCTTCCAAAGGTAGAAAAGTGGACTATTTTTAATTCCTCCATACGCACACCAAGCTAAACTTTGCAGAAGTATTTAGAGAAAGAATTTGTAAAGCTGAACCAAACCGGTAACAGGGCCTCCAGAGCATCCTGAGAAAATCTTCCCGTTTAATAGAAATCACATGCAAATTTTTTCCTTCTGCCAGGCTGATACCCAACTGTGCTTCAAAGCTGCAGATTCTTTAACTCTCCTGGGTCTGGCACCTCGCATGCTGGGCTGCTCCTGGCATCTGAGGAAACATTCCAGGTGAGCTGGAAACACGGAACACAGTTCCTTGGTGGCCCTAGCTGTCCTGCCACACAGATCCAAACCGAGACTGAGGCCTCCTGGACACTGGGACCCCCAGGCAGAGCCCCCGACTCCAGAGCTTCCTGCTTCACTCTCTTCTGTCCCTACCCCTCGGGGCCCTGCACCATGTGACCTAACCAAATAGCCCTGTAGGATACTTTGCCTTACTTCTCCTCCCTCAGATAGCTCTTCCAACGGAAGCTTCCCCAATATTATCCTATTTCCACACACATGAATTGTGATGTCCTCTGTGCCAGCGCCATGAGGTCATTGTGATGGATACAATAAAGTTCTCTCCTGGAAGACTAGCCGGGCGATTCGGCCTGGGTCTCATTGAGGAGGGCCTGGGGACAGGGAGGGGGCTGACGTCCACTGGGCATGGACTGGGCACAGGCTCTGGGGAGCTGGAAGAGAGACTGCAGCGTCTGGGCTGGAATGAGGGAATTCAGGTCATCCAGTGATGAAGACGTCACCCTGGCTGGTGTGGCTCAGGGGCTTGGAGCATCATTTGTAAACTGGAAACCCGCCTGTTCAATTCCTGGTCGGGGCACATACCTAGGTTCTGTGTTCAGTCCCTGGTTGGAGCATGCCCAAGAGGTAGCTTATCGGTGTTTCCCTTTCCCGCTGATGTTACTCTCCCTCTCTTTCTCCATCCCTTCCCCTCTCTCTAAAATCAGTATGTCCGCAGGTGAGGATTAAAAAAAATCACAGAGACCTCACAGAGGAGAGGATGGAGCAAACCCTGTCACTAAAGCAGGTTTAAAGCTGCAAGACAGCGGAGGGAAGGCAGGTGGGCCCTGAGTGGCGCTCCTTCCTCCCCTCCCTGCAGAGTCACCGCCCTGCCTGCACACATGTCCACCTCTCAGTGCTCAGTGACCCGTGGGCTCCTTGCCGTTCATCATTCCTGGGCCTCAGTGCCTGTCTGATGAATAAATGACCTTTTGTCTGAAAGCCCATCAGCAGGGGGTGCCTTGGTTGGAGGGAAGTTCCCGGGAAACATCTCCAGCAGCAGCAAGGCTGGGTGGGGGCAGGGGATAGAAGGGTGGGAATCTATTAAGATGTTGTCCCTGGGCCTGGCCCCGCCTTGACTTCTCCAGCACCCAAGCACTGCCACCCTCAATCCTGCCAAGCATGGAGACCTGGCCCCGCACCCAGTCTCAGTGGCCCAGTTGTAGCACTCAAGGGTGCTGAGCTCCCGAGGCCAACCTGCCCCTTCCTCACTCTCCAGGCCAGCGCCTGGGTCTGCTGTCACCTTACTCCTTTCTCCGTGCATATGACTGAGCGCTGCCCTGTGCCAGGAGCCTGTCATGGGCCAAGCCCAAGAGGGTGTTCCCGTTGTGCTTTTGTTGTCACTGTGGGTGACAGAGGTGACTGGTTACCTGTCAGCTGCACTCTGGTAGAAGCCCCTAGGCTGGTTCACTCCCAGTAGAGAGGGATTCGCAGCAGAAGCGCCAGGTTCCCCTTAGACAGCAAACCTGTGCAGGTGAGGGACTTGGAGGCCTGGAAATGCTCCTTACGCTCAGCTGTAGGGACCACTTCCCTCTATCTTGGCAGCTCTTGGGCTGTAGAAACGCAAAGGAAAAGACCAATGATCAGCCCCCCTAAGAAGCACCCCTGGTCCTTATCAGGCCCATTCCTGGTGGGAGTCAGAGGTCACAGCCTCTCTTGCTATTGAGGAAGGTCAATACACCAGAAGCCGTGCCTCCTCAGAGGGGACCCAGCTCTTTCTATTCCCAACCTCCCCTTCCTGTGCTCAAGTAGGTAAACACTTGGTTCCAGGAGAATAGCTGCGATAAAAGCCAAGCCTCTCATGCACATTGTCTCACCCTTGCTCCCACCTCAAGTAACTCCCTGGTTTCTAAGGGCACGCAGGTGGACCAAGGGATCTGGGCTGGGCTCCTGCCCTGATCAGTGGAGCTGACTTCTGGGCCCTCACTTCCTCCTTGGAGTCCCCTTTGTTGCTTGAGCCAGGCTTCCGGTCCAGACCAGAGGCAGCCTCCCCAGGGGCCCGGGGGGCGGTGCGGGGAGTGGCCCTGGGCACAGGCCCTGTGATGCAGAGCAGCTGGACTTAACACCCCACGCTCCCCGATGGTTCACCTTCTTACGCCTCAGCCTCTCTTTCCTGTTGATTCTGTCATTGCATCTTTGCCACCTTCCACATGTCCCTTCCTCGGCACCCCTAAGTTACTTCTGTCCTATTCCTTCCCTGTCACTGATGTGCCAGGCCTCCTGGTGGTCCCTGAGTCCAGGGAGCTCCCCCACACCTGCAAACAGGAGCTCCTCTTTGCTTATCTAAACCCACAGATGAGAGAAAAGCCATGTGTCAACCAAGAACGTAATGCGGTTTACAAGCTAAGGAAAAGGGGAGAGGAATACACTTTGATATTTAAAACTCTGAACTTTAAAAACCACTTCAGTTTAGAAACAAAAAACAAGAACTATTAAAAGACCCTCACTACTTCCTGATGAATATTGTCATCCCCCATCATTTCGTGGAAAGAGCCACCACGTCTGTAAAGGGTTGTCATGCTGGAGCCTTAACAGGCACGTGTCAGGAAGCCTGGGCTTGACCTGGGAGTGCGCTAGACCGCAGGCAGGAAGCGTGGCAGGACAGCCAGAGAGAGGGGCGGCCTGTGGCCCCACAGTGACATCACTAGAGCAGCACTGCCCTCTGCCTTACTCTGCCCGAGCTTCTATAACAAGATACCACAAACTGGGGGCGCTTCAATGGCCAGAATTTATTTCTCACAGTTCTGGAGGCTAGAAGTCCAAGATCAAGGTGCCAGCTGATTCTGTTCCTGGTGACCCCTGCTTTGGGCTTACAGACAGCCACCTCCTCACAGCGTCCTCACAGGGCAGAGACAGAGCTCTCATTTTCTTAGGAAGACGCTAATCCCATCATGGGGACCCCACCCTCACAACCTCATCAAATTGAATTACCTCCCAAAGACCCCATCTCCCAACACCTTCACATTGGGGTCAGGGCTTTAGCATACAAATTTGAAGGGGACACAATTCAGTCCAGAGCACACTCTCCATCTGGGAGCTTCTCTGAGCAGATGGGTACTCCAGGGCAGGGGCTCTGCGCTCCCAATTACATTCCCCACGAGGCAGAGCCAAACGTCTGGAATTCAGAATCCCACCACTCTGCTGGTTAGAAAGGTCGGGCAGCCCCGAGGGGATCTCCCCAGAATAAAGCTGTCCTTCCGCCCATCATCCAGGACACAGAGGGTCTGGTGCTCTGTGCAGCTGAGTGGTGACTATTCCCCAGAAAGGAAAAAGAGCAAAGCACACATTTCCACGTAATAAGAGCCTGGACACAGGGGTGGGAGGCAAGGGCTGAATGTCAAATCATCTTCACACAAGCACAGAGTCAGGCTGTTTGGTCAGCTGGCTAATGTTAAATCTGTGGGGGTTACAGGGTTGGTTCATTAACAATTAATTACAGAACTCGTTGAAATTCTTTGCACAGGATAACATATTTTAGGCCAGCTTTCTTTCTATTTCCATTAAGAAATTATTCATAATGGTGAGTGAGTGAGAAATTATTGCTAATTTTGTAATAAAAGTGTAAAAAAGCTGACCTAAAAAAATTGTTGTTTTAAGCCATAGAATCGTGATAGGACTGGAATTATTTCTGTAGGCAGTTACAACTCATGTTTGAATTTTTAAGTAAACTGCATAGCAGTATGGATCAGAAGCGTGAACCACACAGTTCTGAATCGCACAGACAGGCTTTTTTAAATGCTTCCTTGTTGCCTTCCATAACTCAGCTCCCAAATTTGTGCTGGGCAAAGTAACCCTTCCTGTCTTGCTTCCTTGGGCTCCTAAGGCAGATTTCACCACTTTTCTGTCTCCAGAAGGATGTGATCTGTCCCTTTTCTGAAACCCCATGTCCCTCATGGCATCTCTGTCTTGGTGATCATAATCTTTTTGGAATATAATTATGTGCGAGCTTGTCTCAGCCTCTCCCTAAACCATTACTCCATAGGGCCACAAGGACAAGGGCACCTGTACATTGTGTTTAATGTTCTGCTTCATCAAATGATACACACCTTATAAATGTGTGTGAAATGACTATCAAACCTTAAACCAAAATGTGATAGAAAACTGGCCTTCGCAGAAGCCACACTGAGCATCCAAGACCTGGGCAGTGCGTTTCCAAATCAGATTCTTAATTTTATGCCTTATCCAAGCCATAAAGGTAGGAAGGGGCAGCTTCTTCCCTAAAGAAGCTAAGTCTTCCCTTCCCAGCTGTCTGCCCATCATTGGGAGAACTCACATTCTTTTTCCTGAACACAACGTCTCAGGCCAGAAGCAACGCTCCCTGTGCCCAAGACGCTGCTGGACTTCGGCCAGCCTGTCCTCCCTCCATGGATGAACATCTTGAAAGTCCAACTTTTCGTGTCTCTGGGGGTTGTTTTCATGAGAAACAGAACTGGGAGGTTGGGGGGGGTGGAGAACAGACAGGCTAGATGGAGAATCAGCGTGACTATAAAAAAATCAAATAAGGAAAGAACCATTTGGTGTTTCTAAAGCTGAAGAAATGCATTCCATCTGCTGTTTGGTTCCATGTGTTGCAACTAGAGACAAAAGAATTCTTGAAGGAGCATGAAGTTATTTTCAATTTTTTAATTTTTTTTTTTTTTTGAGATACGTTACTTCACTAGGTGGTACTTCTGGCGAGCACAGGAGGACTGACAAAGGCAGCTTTGTTTGCAAACCAGATGTAGGATGAGAACACCAGCAACATGGTGGGGACACAAGGGTCCCGGGGCTAAAAAGAATGTCCAGGAGCAAGAAGGAGGTGGGGTGCACCTGAGGGAAGTTAGTGGAGTAGAGGGAAATGAAAGGGAAAAAATTCAACTGAAGAACATACACAGGAAAGGAATTTAAAGGTAAGCTATATTGGGACTAAATGGGTAACACAGATGACAAAGACGAGTCCCTTAAAGCCACTTCTAATAAATGTAATTCTTCACGGCAGACACCAGAGCTGAGGAGTTTTCAGAAGGGAGGCAGGAGTTGGTCAGAACAAGTTGTGACTGGACCTTTGCACTTTTAACGCGGGAACTGACCAGCCCAGGAAGAGATCTGGTAGCATTAGCCTTCTGAGGGACAGTATGGTGGGAAAGGGGTCCCCTGGGAGGACGTGGGCGGGGCGGGAGGGGGGCGGCGCTGTGCGGTGAGATAGCCCCAGGGGACCTGGAGTCAGCTCTCAAACCCAAACCCCTAGCCAAGCACCCCATGGAAGAAGACTACTGCTGGGGTCTTCAAAGCCACATGGGAGAGATCTGATTCTAATGCCCACGCCCATCCGCAACTGTTGATCTTCCTGGTGAACCCCAAAGTTCACTTCAGATGAGTAAAAAAGCCTTCGATTAAGGTTTTTAAAAAGACTTCTCAAACTTTCCCTCTGCACGTTGCTCAGGTTGTAAGTTGAGTTGGGACTGTTGACACAAGGATCCAACTGACTCGGATGCATTCCGAAATATCACATCCGCGAGATCAAATGTGAAGGGACTGTGGGCCTCGAAGCAGCTGGGAGACGTTTGTGGAATGGATTTAGAGGGACAAACAGGTATCTTCCCCTCCTTCATCCCATGCCACGGTTTTGTTCTAAGTGGCCTGGAGTACAAAACTGAGAAGGACCCCTCCCCCTACCCTTGAGTGTTTAGGAAGCTGCGTGATCCTCGGGCAAAGTGGATTTTCCTTTCCTCTGGCGGACCAAGGAGCTTAGGCCCTGTATGCTGTTTATAGCCTGAGGATGAGTCCTTATTAATGATCCTGAATTTATTCATCCCAAAGAGGATTTCACGTGTAAATGTCTAACAGAAGTAAGGGAGAGGCCGGCTGCAGGCCCATCCACTGGAGTCGGTGCACAGCGTGGGAGGGAATCCAGAATAATCCATGTGTCACAGAGGGGAATGTCCCCCTCGAGGGGGCAGACGCGGGACAAAGACCCAGGTCCATCTCCCCACACCCCTTTAAGGGAACCTAGTTCTAACCTTCCCAGGCTGCTCCAGGAATCCATTTGCATCTCCTCCTCTTGCCCTCAGGCTAACAAGCCTAGGGACAAGGCCCATCTGGGTTGGCCTTATATAAAATTTTTGGTCTAGGGCCAGTTTATATTAGTCAGTTTGTGGTATTTTACTCTTTGTCCCTTTTAACTGAGGCCAATTACAATAAAAACTTTTTCAGTAGCTCTTCATAAGTACCGTGCATTATTCAAATATTTACATGTATTACCTTATTCAAATATGATAATAACCCAGTGAGTTGGGTGGTTACTGTTGGTGTTACCAATCTATAGATGAGGAAACTGAAGCTCAGAGAGGTTAAATTGTGTCTCCACAGTCACACAGCTAGCATGTGGTAGAGTCCAGATCCAAAGCCCACCTCTCTTACCTGCCTCCCCCACTTCCTAGCCTCTCCACCTGAACCACTGAGGGGAATTATTTACCCAAAACTACAGTCCTTTTTTAACATTTATGTTTCTCTTATAGAAAACAAAACTCAGAAAATTAGAGATGTAAAAGCATCAGATCCACCCTTGGATTATTCTGGAAAATCAATGTCAGAGAAAGCGTGAAGGCTTTCACAGAAGAGTAGAGCTAAAAATAGAACATCGGACAGAGTGAAAGTCCCCAGGCCTGGGCAGGAGAGGGGCTGGGCAGCAGCCTCTGGTGAGAATCCACACACATGCAGCACCCATGACACTCAGCGCACTGGCCTTCCTTCCCCACAGACTGACCCCCTGCCTCTCTCTGGGATGCATGTTAGTGACCAGGTTCCAGAGGATAAGAAGGAGAAGGCAAACGGCAAAAAGCCAAGACTGTCCCCTGTGACACCAAGACCAGGATCGCACCACGAAGCCACCCCTGGATCTGGGTGGGGCAGGCTTCTCACGGCTGCCCACCTCTTCCGTGTCAGGCAGGGCTGAGCTGCAGGGAGCCCAATGTGCCTGAAAGCAGAAAGGCAGGCGTGGGCTGTAGGGAATCCAATGACTTACGGAGTCATTGGGAGCTCGAATGCAGGCCAGGATGGGCCTTGGGTCCATGTCCCAAAGCCACACCAGAGGACCAGGCACCTAATGACCCGCCCTAAAGCCAGGATAGGGACCTCCTGGCCATCACACCAGAAAGCCAGGGCCCCAGCTGTCATGCTCTCTCTAGGCACCCACCAGCCCTGCCTGTCTCCCCACTTAACTCCATTTCAGATTAGTTTCATCACGTGCCTCCAGTTGGCAGAACCTGCACCACATCCAGAACCCTCGTGCAAAGGAGCTGGGAAGAGCAGGCTAATGTCCCAGCCTTTGCACAACCCGAGACAGCAGGAGGAAGTTGGATCAGATGCTGAGAAAGCTGATTGGTGGGCCACATTGTAGAAAAGAAAACAAAGTATTTTAGCTTCTAAGCATTGGTTGAGGGGCAGGGGCAGGTCAGAACGCCTTATTTCCCAATTAAGAGGGCGTAGGACGCAGGGAGCCTGTCATTGGATAAGAAGCAAGGAACAGAAAGGTGACAAGAAGCTTCCAAAGAAACATGGCCTCAGTGTCCCTGTCCTGATCTGCAGAAGGAGTCACACTGGCTCTCCTCACACTCATCATTGCTTCCCAGACCTGGGGTGAGTGCCCACTGTCATTCATGAAGTCTGAAGAGAGAGACCCGGAAGGGGTGGGCAGGGCCATTTTACAGATAGGGAAGCTGAGGCCCTGAAAATAGCCAGCCCTGCCCAGCATCCTCTGGGGTAAAGCTGGGATCGCCAGGTACACACTTCCAGGCAGAGTATTTCCTGCCAGGAGCAAGCCCCCACAGCGACCCAGGCTACCAAGGAGCTCCGATTCTGGGGAGCCCCCAAACTCCACATGCTGATTCAAAGAAAGAGCCATTTATTGGGTAATTTTAATTAAAATCAATTCAATTTCTATTTAGATTTTCAACAGCACAGCATAAGATGGAGTTTTACATGCAGCAAAACTTGTCTTAAATCCTCTGTCTCCATCTCTTCCATGCGCCCTCCAAAACTTCTCTCTAACCCTCTGTTCCCCACAAACCCTGCCTCCTCGCAGCCCCACGTGGGTACGTGCCCTTTTATTTCACCCCTGCTCTTGCTTCTCCCCTGTAAGTAGATCTCTCGTTCTTACACCACGTTTTTCAACCATCTCCCCGCCACCTGTCTCCTTGACTCTCCCTCTCTTTTCCACTTGCCCTGATTCTAAGTCAGAAGAGCCCAGGAATGGAGCTGGCAAAGAGGGAAACCACTTGGGCTGGGGAAGTGCAGGGAAAGCTGTCGATAGAGAGAGGCCTCTATGCCAAGAGACCTGGTCCCTGTTTGTTCCCTCAGAGGACAAAGGAAAATGGAATCTCCCATTCTCTTTGGAAGGCGGCTCAGCATGTATCATTCCTGCAAGGAGCCCTCTATATACTTCCACATCCCATTAGCTGGCTCCCACCCTCACCCCATCGCTGTCTTTAAACAGCAGATAAATCTCTAGAACGTGTCACGGCTTGCCCAGGCTCGTGCAAAAGCGGAAATACATTACAAGCACCTGGCTCCCAGGCTCCCACCTCCACCCTGGCTTCTGGACTATCAAACGCCTCTGAGTTGTGTGAGTACAAAACGTGATGGTTTCCAGTGTTGAGCAGGCTGGAAAGCAGCAGGTGCCCACAGCTTGGCCTGCCACTGCCCACGATGACGGCTCAAATACTCGAAGTTAATTAAATCCATTTACCAGTGACTCCATTCCTTAGCTCAGCAACAGTTCATGCCCCTGACGGAGATCAAACCCAGGAAACATTTAAATATGATCTCCTGCCCAGCAAGGCACACAAATCATTTCCATCATGGAAAAAACCAGGCAGGAAAACAATAGCGCATTGATCACAGTTACGCAACCCACAGCGCCTGCGTGGTCAGAGTCCTGGCTTCCAGTTAACACAGGGCACCCAGGTTAAGAGGGCACCTGCTTATTGACGGGTTGATTATTTGTGAGATGAGGAATCCTCAGCATTTCCCCATATTCCCTCACTGGCCCGAGGCCCAGGAAGTGAGATACCTCTAGCACCACCCTGCAAAGACAGAGAAAATTCTGTTGGCTCCTCCTGACCTCTGGGGTGCCAGTGCCCCCACGTTCCCCAAGCTAGACCCCCCCAGGAACCTCTGGGCCCCTCCTCGCCCTCACCTCCTCATGTGGCTGTGCCCCACAGCCTCTGGCACCCCTGCCCTCCTTCGCTCTGGTCTCCAATTCGGCCCTCTCTCACCCAGTCAGTAACTCATCCTTCCGGACCCCACATTGGGTCACAGATATCCCTCAACAAAAGCCTGGTTTTGGCCAATGAAATGTGATGGAAGTGATGTGTCACTGTGAGCAGAAGCCAGAAGAGCCCATGCCTGCTTGGCCATACTCCTGTCACAGTGGCTGGCCATGTGTGACAAGGTTGTCCTGTGAGCCTGGGTCCTAGTGCTAAGCTCCTAAAAGGCAGAGAAGCAGCAACCTGAGCCTGTGAAGCACAAGGGAACCACACACTTCGTTCCACCAAAGCCCCTGGATGACAGGGTGCTCCCTCCTGCAGCACAAGCTCACTGTCCTGGATTGAGTGACCAGAACAGGTGAGCCACAATGGCTGCTTCCTTCCTTATTCCTCAAGTTCATGGCTAATGCATAAGTTAGAATCTAGAAAATAAAACAGGGACACCAAGAGCCAGTATCATATCATAAAGAATTTGACTGGCTTTTGTCCCTGGTTCCTGGAAGGAAAACTACGCATCCTTGGAATTTTTCGAGTAAGAGGGGTGTGTTTGTTTTCCTGAGTCCCTGGATCACACCTGAGGTTACGCTAGCAAGGTGATTCAGGCAGTCCCCTAGATAGAGTCAGGGTGGGCTGGCTGGTCGTGCTGGAAAGACCAGCAGTGTGATCAGTTAGAGGGCTGGGACTTCGAGCCACTGATTTCAGCCTAACCTCCCAACCTCCAGTGAGGGGTGGGGCCTAGTTATTGAGTTCAGTCACGTGGCCAATGATTGGATCAATCGCACCTTTGTAATGAAACCCCAGCACACACTCTGGACACGGAGCTTGGAGGAGCTTGCTGGTTGGTGAGCACATGGATGTGCTGGGGAGGTGAGGTGCTCTGAGTCTATGGGAAGCTCTGCATTAGGGACTCTCCAGAACTCACCCAATATACCTCTTCATTTGGCTGTTTCTGATTTGTATCCTTTAGAACAGAATTGTCATCACAAGTATAGCATTTTTGTGACTCTTGTGAATCACTCTAGTGAATTAAACCTGGGGGGGATCCTGGGCCCCTCCCAGATTTGTAGCTAGTCAGTCACAGAGTAGAGCAGGCGTGCCCTTTAACATATGGCTTCTGCTCTAACTCCAGGTGGCTAATGCCAGGATTGAAATGCAGAACACCAGTGGGTGTCAGAATCACTAGAAAAATAGGTCATGTGGTGGATCAAGGTGGGGGATCCAGGCAGGAGCGGAGCCTTAGAATGATGAGGTGGAGTTGGACAGCGATGGACAGGCAGAAGTATTTCTCATTAAAACTCAAGCCAAGCCCTGACCAGTGTGGCTCAGTTGGTTGGGCATCATCCTGCAAGGCCAAGGGTCACCAGTTCAATTCCCAATTGGGGTACATGCCTAGATAGCAGGTTCAGTCCCTGGTTGGGGTGTGTGAGAGAGGCAAACGATTGATACTTCTCTTTCACATCCATTTTTCCTTCTCCCCCTCCCTTCCCCTCTCTCGGAAAAAAAAAAAAAAAGCCAAGTCAGATTCTTAACTTAACTCTCTCACATTCCTACTATACCTTGCAGCCAAATGAGACCATTTGTTGCTTAGAGACCGGTTTCAGTCTGGCATCAATTGCCCTTATAGAAAAAGCTACCAAATGCCCGACCGCTCAGAGAGTGAGGTGTGTTCCTACAGGGATGGTGACAATAATCCTTTCCCTCCAGTCCACTCAGTTCTACCCACGTTCTTATTCTGCACACACGTGCCTCAAGGGTTAGGGCACAATTCACAGTTCCGGGATGGCAGGTCCCTCCAGGGTCCTCCTAATTTGCCTTCTAGGAAACTCTAAAAGCTCATTTGCACACCAGGACAGGAGGGAAGAAGACGCATGCCCCTTAGGATAGGCCAGTTCTCTTACAGAAGCTTCACAAACTGTCTCCCTACAAGATGGATCAAACTGAAAATATATCACTTCAAAAAAAAGAGTCAGGTGGAAAAACAGATGGCATCCGCAACCCCAGTCCAGCGTGGAGTGAGCCTGTAAAATGTGGGTCTGGCAAAGTCCCAGGAAAGTGGTGGCGGTGTTGGGGGCATGGAAAGAAATGTGACACAACCCTTGGGCACAAGGCCTTGGACCATGTATTTGAAGGAACAACATTTACAATGGAAAAAGTACTGTAGGGCAGGCCGTGATTAAATTTCCAAGTGGCTCAGACAAAGCCAGAGTCAGGCTGGGGAAGAATTTAAAGAAGGGATTGAGCCTTAGGCAGACATCATGAAGGATGTGGGTCTTGAATGGATTCTTACCAAAGAAAAAGATTTGTTTTTTAAGACTAAGTATTCTCACCATACACTCTTAACTTACTGAAACTGCATTAAAACCCACATTCATCAGTTGTCACAAAATGTCTAGATGCCTTGGTCAGGATGCCTGGACCACTGTGCTCACCCAGCAGATCAGCTGCGTTCCTAGGGGCAGCTTTCCTAAAAGGACAGACCAAGCACTCTGCCATCCACCTCCATTCCTCTCTTTCCCTGGGAATCTGCCTCTTGCCTACTGTTTATACTTTGTATACTTTGAAGTGTATACATACAAGGTACCCCAAGACCAGCCCAGCGGGGGTCAAGAGCCAAACAATATCAATATGATGCTAGAGCACCAAACTGAGTAAGCCAAAAAAAAAAGTTAACATATGCTACCAAAATCATTATGATGCAACCACATAGAACTCTCTGGGTATAGTGAGCAGGGGGGTCAACCTACAACCTGAAAAAGCTCCTACCTTCATCTACATGGGCTCACTCAGGGGCGCAGCTGGGATCTCAGTCAGGCTACCAGGAAAGGACCCCCCAAAAATGCTACAGAACCTCATTCACCCTCTGGGTCTAACTTTGAATTTGATGACTGAGGATGGGGGAACCTTGGCATGGTGGGGTGGTGGCCACTGCGGGGGTTGTGATGCTGTGGGCTGGCTCAGCACCGGGAATCCCCAGAAAGTGCAGTCCTGAAGGGCAGCAACGGAGTGTCCTGACTCTGGTGGACTGGGAGCTAGAACAGAACCAGGCACCTGCATCAGGAACAGGGAACAGGCTGCGCCGCGTCCTCCAGGTGAGATTTAAAATCAGGCCTTCAGTCCCAGGAATGGCATGGGAGACTTCCACTTCATCTGTGGGAAATCTTCCCTAGATAACTCCTGCCTCCCCAGGCTGGGTTAGGAGTCCATACTGAAGGCTCCTGCAGTGTTCTCTTCATCCCTCCTCCTTTATTACCCTGCAATGGAATCCTCAATCTCCCCTCCTGCTACCCACCTGGGATAGGTGCGCCTTGGTGACAGTGTCTATCTGTGACTCATCTTTAGAGCCAGCAAACAATGCCTGACACTTGACAACTGCTCACAAAATATTTGCTGTGGCTGTTACAGATGATTACACATCAGAGAATCAAGACAGCAATCTGAAAAGGACCATGTAAGCAGATCTGCATTATGGGGCTCCTGGCCCTGAGACCATGTATGAGGCCAAGTCTCCCTAGCATGTGAGGCCTAGGGATACTGCAGAGACATTGTGCAGAGCCCATCTGAAAATCAGGGAGGCTGAGCCCGTGGATGGGTTACTACTGTGGTCCCAGGAACATCCGAGCCTGTGGTTGGGTGGTCACTGTGGTCCCAGGGACATCAGAGCCTGTGGCTGGGGGTCACTGTGGTTCCTGAGACATCAGAACCTGTGGCAGGGTGGTCACTGTGGTCCCATGGACATCAGAGCCTGTGGTTAGGTGGGCACTATGGTCTCAGGGACATCAGAGCCTGTGGCTAGGTGGTCACTGTGACCCCAGGGACATCAGAGCCTATGGCCGGGTGGGCACTGTGGTCCCAGGGACATCAGAACCTGTGGCTGGGTGGGCACTGTGGCCCCAGGGACATCAGAGCCTGTGGCCGGGTGGGCACTGTGGTCCCAGGGACATCAGAGCCTGTGGCCGGGTGGGCACTGTGGTCCCAGGGACATCAGAACCTGTGGCTGGGTGGGCACTGTGTCCCCAGGGACATCAGAGCCTATGGCCGGGTGGGCACTGTGGTCCCAGGGACATCAGAACCTGTGGCTGGGTGGGCACTGTGGTCCCAGGGACATCAGAACCTGTGGCCGGGTGGGCACTGTGTCCCCAGGGACATCAGAGCCTGTGTTCGGGTGGTCACTCTGTCCC
>PVKU01012083.1:0-38244 GCA_004027475.1 Anoura caudifer | reverse complement strand
GCACATCATAATTACATTAGCCAAGATTCAAATGAAGGAGAGAATTCTAGAAGCAGCAAGGGATAAGGGGACAGTCACCTACAAAGGAGTTCCCATCAGACTGTCAGCTGATTTCTCAAAAGAGACCTTACAGGCAAGAAGGGGCTGGAAAGAAGTATTCCAAGTCATGAAAGGCAAGGACCTACATCCAAGATTGCTCTATCCAGCAAAGCTTTCACTTAGAATGGAAGGGAAGATAAAGCGCTTCTCAGATAAAGTCAAGTTCAAGGAGTTCATCATCATCAAGCCCTTATTATATGAAATGTTAAAGGGACTTATCTAGGAAAAAGAAGATAAAAAATAGGACAGTAAAAAGACAGCAAACTCACAGATATTAATAACCACACCTAAAACAAAAGCAAACTAAGCAAACAGCTAGACCAGGAGCAGGAACACAGAAATGGAGATCACATGGAGGGTTTGCAACAGGGGAGTGGGAGGAGGAGAGAGGGAGAAAAGGTACAGAGAATAAGTAGCATTGATGGTGGGTAGAAAGTAGACAGGGGGAGGGCAAGAATAGTGTGGGAAAAGTAGAAGCTAAAGAACTTATGACACATGGGCATGAACTAAAGGGGGGAATGTGGGTGGGAGGGGGTGTGAAGGGTGGAGGGGAATGATGGGGGAGAAATGGGACAACTGTAATAGCATAATCAATAAAATGTAATTTAAAAAAAAGATAATGATTTTCTTTCCTTCAGATAAATACCCAAAAATAGATCATATGGTAGTTGCATTTTTAGTTTTCTGAGGAACCTTCATACCATTTTCCATAATGACTACACCAATTTACCAAGAGTGCACAGGGTCCCTTTTTCTCCATATCCTCCCCAATAATTTTTATCTTTTGTCTTTAGGATGATAGCCATTCTAATAGGTGAGAGTGTTTTAATGTTGTTACATCCCTTGCACATGTGCTTACCTTATGTGTCAGACAGATTGCAAGCTCCTGGGGAGCAGGTACTATGTCCGACAAGTTAAGTGTCTAAAGACTGATAATCACATCAACCAAGTCCAAATACTAGCAGGAAAATTTCTTTTTAGCAAGGTACCATAATGAACTCAAGTCACTCACTAATGCCTAGAGTAGCACAATCCAACAGAACTTTCTGTGGTTATGGAAACTTCCTACTGTCCAATACCATACCCAATAGTGCCTAATGAGTACTCAGAAGGTGGCTAGTGCAACTGAGGAGCTGAATTTTTCATTGTATTTAACTGAAATTAAGTTTAGTTAGCCATTTATAGCTAGTGGCTACCCTACTGGACAGCATAACTCTAGAGCTTTCTAAATCTGCCAGATCTGTCCCGCAGGGCTTGGGGCACCTAAACTTAGAAGCCCTTCAAAACTGGATTCTTCATCAATTAGGATGAAACATAAGAAAAGAGAATGAATGGAGCCTCCATCAGTTCACTGACAAGTGAAAGGGCAATAACTTGGACATTCCGCCACTCAGACTTGGAATACTTCATAATAATTGCCTTCTGTGCTTGGCTTAGGCAAATACAAAAATGAAAGCTTCTGCTACATCTCCCTGGCCTGGCCCCTGCCTGTCCTTCCAGTCTCATTCTGACCGTCTCCCCTACACAAAGACTCTTCTACTGTCTGTTGAACCACTCTATTCAGTCTCTATCACAACACGTGAAGGCTTAGACATTCTAGAGGATGTGCCTACTGTCAGAAATTTAACAGCCTGCTGGACATATTCAAATATATAACTCTTACTGCTTTTGGGCCCTGTTCAATATCACCTTCTCCATGAAGCTGAAGGTGATCCTTCTCCTATCACTTATGAAATATTTCTCATCTTTACAAGTCATATGGCACTTCACTTATTCACATTCATTCAGTGTATGTGCCACAACATGCCACATACAATTCTGGGCTCTGAGATACATCGGTGAGCAAAACAGACAAAAATTCTGCCCTCTGAGATCTTTCATTTTAGTAAAGGAGGTAGACAATAATATCAATTACATACTATTAGAAGGTGATAGAAGTGCTATAGAGGAAAAAAACAAGGAACAAGGATCAGAGTGCCAGGCGAAGTGAGTGGGCAGAAGAATTGCAATTTTATATAACATTGTCAAAGAAAAACTAAGAAAATGACATTTAAGCAAAGACTTGAAGTAGATTAGGGTATCTAGGAAGAAGTATTACACACAGAAGAAATAGCAAGGCAAAGGCCCTGGATGTTCAAGGAGGCCAAGTGTGACTAGAGTGGAATGAGCAAGGGGGACAGTAGTAAGAAATGAGGTCAGAGATATAAAAAGGGGATCCGTGAGCACAGGATGCTGTAGGCCACAGTAAGAGATCTTCATTCACCGAGTAAGACTAGAGGACACTGGAAGGTTCTGACCAAAGCAAGACAAGATCTGAGATTTCAGCAGGATTATCCTGCTGCTGTGTTGAGCACAGGCTACGGGGAGGTAACAGCAGAGGCAGGACAATGAGCCAGGGGGCTATTTCAATAATCCATGTGAGAGAGATGATGGTGACTTAGCCAGATATGGTGGCAGAGGAGCTAGTAAGAGAAGTACTTGGATTGCAGGAAAATGTTGATGGTCTCATCAAGAAGATTACTGATTAATGGATACGGATATGAAAGAAACAAAGGTTTTCCTCTGGGTTGAGGAGCTAGAGGGGTGACATTCCCATCTACTGAGATGGGGGTATTTGTGAGCCAGCTATAGCATCTCCAAAAATCTAAAAAGACATTTCCATGTGGCTCTTGTACCAGTCCCAAACCCACTCCTCCTTCTGGTGTATGAGTATTTGGTATAATACTCTTGCAAGTTTCCTGTAAGTTTCATGGCTTTAACATTTTTCAAAATAAAAAAGGGGAAGGGAAGCCCTAACTGGGTTGCTCAGTTGGTTAGAGCGTCGTCCTGATACGCCAACGTTGCAGGTTCACTCTCTGGTCAGGGCACATACAAGAAGCAACAAATGCATAAATTAAGTGGAACAACAAATTGTTTTTCTCTCTCTAAAATCAAGAAAAATAAAAGAATTATTTAAAAAAGAAGGAAGGGGCAACAAAGACTCCTTTCGCTGCTCCACATCCATTCAGTAAACAGTACTATTGCTTCTACCTGTTATCACTGTTAATGTCCTAAAGTCAGATCGTTCGGATCCTAAGCACTCCCCATCTCCCTAAACAAATCAGATTCTCTATCTTGATAGACAACACTCAGCTGTTCAAAGCTAGCGTACCTCAATATCTCAGCCTACAAAACCTAAACTCTGGCCTGGAATTCATCTCACTCCATCTCATTCCACTCTACCTTTACCATCTCATCCCTATCACATCTTCTCTATGCAGCAGTTAATCTGAACTAATGCCTCCAGAACATTTATCCACAGGCATTTCCTCCTCCTCTTTCAACCTATCAAAATCCTATTCATCCTTCAAGACCCAGTTCAAATGCAGCTCCTTTGTGAAACTTATCCTACTCCAGCCCCTAGCTGGAAGTAGTTTGTTTCCTTGGAATTTCTAAGGCATACAGTTCCTATATCCCTCATGGCATTCAATTAACCCCATTGTCTTTGGACCTTAGAAATAGCTTTAGTTTTGTGTGTTCCCCTCAATTTATATTGAAAAGATCAGAGTAAAAGATGTCTTCCACTTCTTTTTCTCCAACCACAGGACTATGTAAAAGAACTCCTCATGTATTAGGTGCTTAAAAATGCTCCTGATTATTTCCCAGCAACCCACTAAAAGGAAGTTCTACTCCATCTACAGAAGAATCTATAAATCACTGAGGGTCCCAAATAGATTATTTATAAAAAACTCTTCAGGACTGAGACACAAGTAGAATTCAGACAAGCATGTCCCCTCATGGCATATGGCATAATACAGTTTGGTTATTTTAAGTCATAAGTTGTAGTAATTTGTTACAGCAGACAGGGGCCAGCAGACAGGGGCCAGTCTGAGACAAGAGGCAGAGAAACCCAAGAGCAGCTGCTTCCTGGAATAACAGGCAAATAAAGGGAGAAGCAAATCTATGGCATTCTTCAAGTAGGTAAGCCACAGAACCATATGATCTCAGCCCTGACCAGTGTGGCTCAGCTGGTTGTGCGTCATCTCACAAAGCAAAAGGTCGCCAGTTCAATTCCAGTGCAGGGCACATGCTTGGGTTGCAGGTTCAGTCCCCAGTGGGGGTGCATGCAAGAGGCAACTGATCAATGTTTTTCTCTTACAATGATGTTTCTCTTCCTCTCTTTCTCCTTCTCCTCTAAAAATAAATAAATAAATAAATAAATAAATAAATAAATAAATAAAATTTCTTTTAAAAACTTCTGTGATCCCAATACATTTACTTGTAATAGCAGAAGAAATAAGCAATGCTTTTTTAATGCCCCCCCAAAACCCATGTCCACCTGGAACCTCAAAATATGACTTTACTTGGAAACAGGGTCTTTGCAGAAGTAATTAGTTAAGATGAGGGCATAATGGATGTGGGTGGGTCCTAAATCCTAAGATAGATATCTCTACAAGATAAAGGAAAGGCAGATTCAGACACAGAATGCACAGGGAAGAAGGCCTGGAGATAGAGATTGGAATGATGTGACCACAAGTGAAGGAGCACCAAAGATGGCTGGGAGCCACCAGAAGCTAACAGTCATGGAAAGATTCTTCCTGAGAGCCTTCAGAGGGATCTTGGCCCTCATGGACTTCTAGCCTCCATGACTGTGACAGAATACAGTTTGGTTATTTTAAGTCATAAGTTGTAGTAATTTGTTACAGCAGTGCTAGCAAACTAAGATGTTTCCCGTTTGATTTTCACCAATCAACAAACATATGAAGCACCTACTACATGCAAGATCCCAATATAGGTATTAAAATAGATAATATGACCAAAGCACTTCGAAGCACAAAATTAGGAGTGACAACCTCTACCTAGGTAAGTTGGGTATGACACCCTTGAAAAATGACATTGAGCTAGGTCTTGAAGTATGACCAGGATCAACAAGGTAAAGCGCATTCCAGGCAAACAAAACAGTATATGTTAAGGCTCAGAAACCTAAAAGGGAATACTAAATTTAAGGTGTAGTGAAAAAAATTTCAATGTGACTGAAATGTAAGCAGAAAACATAGCAGAAAAATAGAATAAGAGCCAGATAATGAAGAGACATATAAGCCACACTTAGGATTTTGGACTTTATCCTATAGGCAGAGAATATGATCAGACTTGTTTCCAGGGAAGTTTATTCTGGCAACTGTATGGGGAGTCCAGAGTGGGGGAAATGACCAATAGCATAGGAATGTTTCAACAATCTAGAAAAAATACAGTCAGTCTAAAATGAGGAAGTGGCAGTGATATGCAACAGAAGAAAAATTGGTAGGATTTAGTAACTGAATATGAAGGGAAGAAGAACAGTAGTGGATGACTACAGGTTTTCTGGCTTGGGAAAACCAGTTACTAAAATTAACCAAGGAAGTCAGAGGAAGGTATGGTGATATAGGCTATGGCAGAAAAGGTTGATCTCAGAAGCTCAGAAGTGAACCTATGAACATCTAGTACTCAGGCATCAGCTGGAAGCAAGAGCAGCAGCTCACAGAGGTAACTGAAGTCATTGAAGGAGATAGGATCACCTATAGGAGTGAAAAGAGGAGAGGGCTAAGAACAGTCTTGGGGAAAATCAATGTTTAAGGAACTGGTGGAGAAATAGGAGTGATAAAGGCCCTGAGAAGAGGCAGACCAGGAGAAAATGGTGCTTCCAAAACCAAGGAATAAGAGTTACAAAGAAGAGAGATCACAACAAAAAAATAATAAGGGGTCAAAAAATTAGGGCTGAAAAAGAGTTGTTCAGTGGGTTCATTAGGTAAGCCACTGCAGCCTGGATATAACCAGTTTTGATGGAACAGAAGCAGAGCGCTGTGTTGAGAAGTGAATGGCAATTACAAGGACATTAGCAACTGGCAAAAGTTTTTTTAAAGAAGTATAACAGTAAAGGGAACACAGGCAACTGTAGCCAACTGCCCTCTGCTGCTCAGTTAGCCACCAAGTCTCACAAGTTCAGGTGTAAATGTCTCTTGCATCTGACTGTTTCAAAAGCTTCATGAAAGAGGCTATCCTGCATCGAGTCTTCATGCATGGGATCTTGAGATGCATGGGGTTTAGGCAGGCAGAGAATGTAGGAAACAGCAATGCACGTGAGTAAGAGGACACAAATGCACAACAGTGGGTAGTGCAGTGTTTTCTGCATTACCCTGTACAGACACACCACTCTTGCTGAGTTTGTCTTGGGGAATACTGAGTAAGACTTGAAAGTTGCGTTGAGACTACTGTAAAGAACTCAAAATACGAATAATGAGTATTTGAGAAGGTGAATATGGGCACTTGGTTTCTTATAAAGACTAGCAGCAAGGAATCTGTGGTAAGGTCACATCAAAAACTGACTCCTCTCTTACTCTAAATCCTTCCAAGGCCAAACTCACAACTTTCTAAGGGTTCTGGGGCTACTACCCAGTTCACAGGGATCTCTTCTTGTGGACTTCTACACCGTTTATAGTTCTACGGCCTCTCAATAGTTAACTATTCCAACTCAACTCTGAGCTCATGGGTAGTTAGGAGTTAGATTTTCTTTCAAGTTAGTCTCAACACCTCATAATAGTAACTCAATAAATACTTGTTAAATGACATATTAGCCTAAAAATATCATTAGAAGACTACATATGTGAAAGAAAATCTCTCCAAACATAAGCCATCTCCAAGTCCATGATGTGTTTTATGTAAACCTTTGTCTCCCAATTAAATTAGCAAGTCCACTTTTTTAAATAGCCAGACATATACACCAGAAAAAAGGTGAGATGAAAGACTGATATTAAGATGTGAATATTTATAATTTAATCTCATTTTCCATCAGCAGGTGGCTGCCTTGTCTGCTCTATTCCATAGGCAGGCACCCTCTTGCAGTTTGTACCTTGAGCGGAAAATGTATCTTCCCTAATGGTGAAAGTGAGCTTGGGAGGATTCCACTCTTTTCCTGGTGCTTGGGGTATGGGATAAACTTTGCTCGGTTCGTTCACTTATTTATCCACACGACATTAGATCTGAGCTTCTGATCTGAGCTTCTCCAAAGACCAAGCAAGTTAGAAGATGCTGGAACGACAGCTCCTCAAGACTTAGCACTATGATAGTGCTCCTGCAGGTTTGCGCAACACGGTCAGAGAGGAAACATTAGATACAGGCTTCACTTACATGCAGTAGAGTTTTAGGTAATAAAAAAGAAAAATCGTTTGTCTTGCACCAGGGCTATCCTAACTGTAACATTAATTGTGTCTATCTAATCTAAAGCCGAGGTTAGAAGGGCAGTTTATACAAAGAAAGTCAGTTAGGTCAGCTCCTCACCCTTGCTCTTTCGAGGCTTCTGCTCAGGGGATGGAAACAAGGACTCCAGAGTCATCTGCTCAGGGAGCTTCTCCATGGGCTGAGTCCAATCCCCGGTGCTGCTCCAAGGCTAAAATCTTCTCTAAAAATTCTTCAGAACACGACACAAAGGATGGGCAGTCACTTCAGGAAAGGATGGGAGAACGGGTCAGATATAGGGAAAACAGTAGGTGAAGCCTTCCCAGGAGAGACTCCCAGGCCAGGAGAAGGTCTGAGAAGCTTCATTCTCTCTTCAGGCCAGCTGGGTCCTGCCGTGAAAAGGTCACCAGGCCCACAGCACTGGAAGGTAGCCTGCGGGCCCAGGAGCTGCACCCAGGCAGGCGGGACCCAGCAGGTTCCTGCGGCCCAACCCCAATTCCATGGGAGTCCCCCACCTCCCAATCCGAGCCCACAGCCGAAGTAGGAGCTTGCCACCTGCAGTGAGGCTGGCCGCCCCACTCTCCTCCCAGAGCCTGGGGTCGCTGAACCACTATACTCACTCGCTCAGCCCGATCCATGCGCTCCACAGTGTTGGCGACTTCGCCCTCCGGTGGGAGGTCTGGAAAGTCGGTTCCTTGGTGTGCACTTCCGGGTCCCATCTAGGCGGTTGGAGGTCCAATCTCGATCACTGATGCTCCAGGGGCTGCTGGGTCCAGAACGGCGTGGGGATGGGGACCTACCTCAGTGTTTGTTTTTACCCCCAGGAGTGTAGCAGGATGGGGCAGATCTCTATATGCCCTTTATCGCCTAAGTGGACAGAGGATCTAAATCGGTTGTTTCGTTTTCTCATCTATCCGTGCGCATCCCATTTGCCTCCTCCGCCTGACTCCTGCCCTGTGTTACCACCCACCTCACCTCTTCAAAATTACAGGTCGGTTTGACCCGTGGGGTCCAAATTCACATTATCTAGGCCCTCGGTCCACCCCGTCCTTCTCTCCCTCTGTTGCTTCAATGTAGCCCCTCCCAATTTTACCTGGAGTAGATAATCAAGCAGGAGGAATACACTGGTACCAACAAGGGTATAAGAAAAGCCTCAGAGAGGTCAAGATCCAAAGACCCTATTGCGCCTGCAGTACAGATTTGCCAGAGGCACATTTGATACAGGAAAAAGCGTTAAAGCAGGAAAAAGCCTTAAGGAAATGAGTTGTTTAGATAGCAGCTACCAGTTGTGAAGCATTTAAGCTGCCATTATCTCATTAATCCTTACAACTATCCCATAAATTTGGTACTCTTTACTATGTCACATGCCAGAAGCTGCAGTCAGTAAGCAACTAGAGGCAGCATTTGAATCCTGCTGTATATAAATCAGAGCCAGGTGTCTATTTGCACCCAGGAGGGACAATGAAAGACTGGGCAGAAATCTTAGTATGTGCAACCACAGAAAAGGAAAAAAGACAGACACTTATAATTTTGCCCAAGTTATATATTTATAAACATAAATGAAATACAAGAGATTAGCCATTTTCTAAAAGTGAAGAGTGAATAGGGTGCATCAGCAAAACAAAAAACTCCAGCATTATTTTGTTAATTTGTACATGGCACCATCTGATTTCTGATTGAAATCACTCTTACAGTCTTGGATTAAACAATGGTTCCTTCGCACACTCGTATTTTGAAAATGTGATGTCATACGATACAAATTTTAGAAGAGACAGCTATCAGTTGCTGACTCCAACAGGGAGTGCCCATCAGGAGGCAGTTTCTACCACAGCCCAGGATGCCTGATGATTTCTCTAATCATATTTACCTGTAAATGCTCCAAACTCAGGGCATCCCACCCTGGACAATACTAGTTCTGCACTGTTAAATGCTTGCTTATTAATTCCCTCTTTAGATTTTACTTCTATATAAACATCCATCTTCTATTTTTATTGGTTTCATACTAGTATTTACATTAATAACTTTTTGGCACTTGCTATATGACCAGCACCTTTTACATTGTTTAATTTTCATGCTGTTATTAACCATATTGTATAGACAAGAAAGTAAAATTTCCAAAGTCACACAGCTAGTAAATAGCCAAGTTAAAACATAAGTATGTCTAATTCCAAAGCTATTGCTTTGACAACTAATCTGTTAGTCTTACTCAGTGGATGGCTTCATTCATTCAATTAGGTTAACTGTACCCTTTGGCTAGCACTGAATATCATAGAGCCTGGCAATTGTATTACTGAATGAATGAAGGGATGAATGAGGTTACATTTCTAGATGTGAGAATCCCATCACACTTTACTGAGATGACACTCCAGGAGTCTCTTTTGAACTTTGCTCTTAAACTTCATCAGTTTCTCCCATACTATTCCTAGTGTGAGACATTTCTCCAGAGGGCTCATTTATTGCCCTGAAAATGCCATACTCTTTCATCTGTAGGCCTGCTGACATGCTCTTGCCTGAAACACTCTCCTTGCTCCTCTTCCAACATACCCCATATCTCTCCAGTCTCTAGATACTCTTGCTCAAGCCAGAACCTAGGAATCAAACTTGATTTTCCCAATACCTGCTTTGCTCCACTGCTATAACCAGAGGTCACAGTAAATCTTGGTGAAAATACATGTCCACCAGCAAGTTCTAGTTAGCAGCAAAAATTAAGAGCACATGTGGGCATTGAAAAATGGATATGTAAATCTAGTCATGGGAATGGGGTGGCTTGGCAGGAGATAGGAATTTGGGAGCTTTGATCTGTGGCCTGACATTGTCAAAATTGTCTAAGGCAGTTTCAAGTAGGAGAGGTCTCTGACTAGCTCCCAAAAGATATTGGAATATTTTGCCCTGGCTGGTGTAGCTCAGTGGATTGAGCGCAGGCTGTGAACCAAAGGGTTGTGGTTTGATTCCCAGTCAGGGCACATGCCTGGGTGGTGGGCCAGGTCCCCGGTGGGGAGCCATGTGAGAGGCAACCACAGATTGATGTTTCTCTCCCTCTCTTTCTCGTTCCCTTCCCTCTCTCTAAAAATAAAGAAATAATAATAAAAAAACTATATAAAAAAAAATAAAAGATATTGGAATATTTTTTCCTAGTATCCCAGAGAGCTCGGAGAGCTTTTAGGATCAGTTGCAGACTGGTAATAGTGAACCACTGGGGTGTAACAAAATAGCGAGCCATCAAACTTCTCTGTTTGGTGTCTAATACCAACTTCAAAATGATGAAAAGTTTTGGAGCCAAACAAACCTGACTTTGAATTTGCTGTGTGATCCTAACAAGTTCTTTAATCTCTCTATACCTCAGTTCCTCTGTGAAATGAAACTAGTTCCCTTGCAGAGCTGGTGTGAGGATTAAGTATGAATGTGTACGTACATACATGTACATGTAGGTGGATGGAGATAGTAGATAAAATTAGGTGTCTCTCAACTATTAGATTTCTTCTCTTCCCTCTCCAACATCAAGACTAAAATGACTAAAAACACAAACTCATATCATACCGTACCAATAATTATCATCAAGCTTAAAGTAGCCTTGAGGATATTTGGTTTCTAATTTTTTAAAATGTGTTTATTTTTTTTAAAAACACACTCTGCCTAGCTCTACTGAAACCTCAAATGACTTACTCTTATTTTATGTACTGACAGCATCCAATTGAATAACCCTTTAAATCCTAAACATTCAGACTTTATTCCTCGAGTTCTGTGGAAGAGCAAGTATCAGTACACAGGAGAGTGTTCTACTCTTGTTGTGAAGCAGGTTTCTGGAAGGAACTGAGTCGCAGCCAAGACGGTGATTCCAAGATTTCCAAATGCTTTGGCTAAGGCCTTCAGGTTTTATTTGAAACAGATTCTCAGAGTATCAAACACACCTTTATTCAAGTGGAGGTACAAAAGCACATTGCTAAACCAAATGCATACATGTGATTTTTATATATTCTGTTATTTAGAGATTACTTAGTCCTGTTTCATAATCATCAGAGTTGACTATTATTCTCTAAACATAGGATTATACAGTCATTGATAGGAAAAAAACATGCATTTTCATTTGCTTTTACATTTAGATCAATTGATTTAAATCTCTACCTGGCCCTGATTAGATCCTATGCTTGCTGATGGCAAAGAGGTAAAATATAGTGGTAGAACTATCCTAGAGTTTAGCCATAAAATGCTTATAAAGCAAGCAATAAATCTGTATATATTTGTTAAGAATCCCTCAGAATATTACAAGACCTGAACTATGAAGGCCTCAATTGCTGGGATGACAACTAGAATTTTAAATAACACTTATTCACAAAATATTAAGAAGCTTAAGATGGAAAAATATAATAAAATGCTTTGACATCATCTAAGAATTATGAACTGTTGCTAGGTGTTATAATGGTGACCTTGAAATCTGAAGCCAACATCTGTGATCACTTTTATCAGTCAAGAAAATCATGTTCTTTTATATGGCCCGTAGACTCTAGTAAAATACCAAAAAAAAACCAAATGTGATAATAAAAAGTAATTATTCACAAAGCACCCACACTTCAAATACTATCCTGGATTGATGAGGGTTGATTGGGCATAAAAATCCAAATAGGCAAAGAAGCAATCTTAACAGTTAAAATTTTATAATACCAGGAATATAACTGCCACTGTCTTGAAATGCTGTAATAAAAACAGCAATATCTTTGTTGGAATGCTAAGCTCTCTGCCTTATGAAGCTCTCTGACCTTTTAGTATATGTTCTTTATGTTTTGTCATATCAAAAGCAGACCCAAGCATTTTGCTGGCCTTCAATGGAAGTATCTAAAGTAATTCTAAATTCAGACATGCAGAGTGGATGCTGAATGAATGAATGTAGCTATACCACCAGGTGTCTTGTTGGCTCCCTGATGTCCTCATCCTCTTTTAGTGGGCTGTGGATGCAGACAGATCAGCTAAGAACTTGAGCATCACGTGAAAATGTTTAGCTGCCTGCCATAAACTCAGGGGAACCAGAATCCTTCATACATGAGGGAACAGGATGTGGAAATCAAATTCTTTTAAACGAAGATGCTTTACTTTGGGAAAGACACTGGAACAGCATCAAGTAGGGGTGGCATACTTGCTGGTGAAAACCTTAAAACCAGGAAACTGTCATTTGAGGGCGCTTAAGAAAATGGAGAAATCAACAGAAATCCAAGTGTTGTGGCTGGAAACAAATAGGACGTATGGTCCCCAGAAAAGAGCAGGCCTGACAAGTCTGTTTTGGAGAGAACTTGGGCTGAGAACAGCAAAAAAAGCTAAAGAACTACTTTCCAGACACTGACATGTTTTAACATTGGTGCAATACAGTATCTTAAGGAAGCTGTGAACAATACATACCAATTTCAGGAAAAATAAAAGTGTTTATAGGCCATATTAAAATAAAAAATAGCTTAAATGAATTTCATAAATAAAGTATACATAGTTACTTACAACACTTATTATACTAAAGAGTGCCATGAGAAAACAGCACTGCATTCACCATGTCACTCCTTAGACTAGATTCTTCTGCAATGAAAGACTGGACTATATATTAACGATTTCATATACAAATAATTAACAGTTTTCTCTCCAGTATTTTAATGTTGAGTAAAGCCAGAAATATGGCAGTAAATTTTTCCATTTGAATTATATCAGATTCTTGTCTGTTATAGATATTCTGATGATGAAAAAGACTTGGAACTCCTATACTCAATGGCTTCTCTTGGGTATGGATTCTTTGATGTTGAATACAGATTGAAATATGACTGATCTTCACACACACATTTACTACATTCATAGGCTTTCTGCATGGAATGAATTTGATGCTGAACAAGGTAGTTTCTTTGACTGAAGGCTTTTTCACATTCATTACAGTGATGGAATTTTATTCCTGTATGAATCCTCCAATGAAAACTTAGGTATAAACACAGCATGAAGCATTTACCTTCAATATATTCATAGGTTTTCTCATTGGTATGGGTTTACAGAGTTTAACACTAATAGCTCTCCTACATCCATCACATTCAGAAGGTTTCTCTCTGGTGTTCATTCTCTGATGCTGAACAAAGGCTGAGCTCTGACTGAAGGTATTACCACATTCAGCACACACAATTTTTCTCTGGTGTGAACTCTCAAATGTTGAATGAGGCCTGAACTTGACTAAATGTCTCCCCATGTTCAATACATTCATAAGGTTTCTCTTTGGTATTAATTCTTTGATGTTGAACAAGTTGTGCTCTCTGACTGAGGTTCTTTTCCCATGCATCACAATCAAAGGCTTTTTCTCCAGTAAGGACTTCTTGTTGCAGGACAAGATCTGAGCTATGATTAAAACTACCCTCATAATCATTACACTCAGAGGATTTCTCTTTCCTGTGAATTTTGTGATGCTGAATAAGGCATAAGGGTTGACTGAAAGCTTTTCCACATTCATTACATTCATGTGTTTTCTCTCTCATGTGAATTCTTTGATGCTGAATAAGATGGGAATTCAATCTGAAGTCTTTTCCACATTCATTACATGTATAGGGCTTTTCTCTGAGACGAATTCCTTGGGGTTTAATAAAGGTCATCCCACATTCATTGTATTCATAGGCTTTCTCTTCACAGTGAAGCTTCTGATGTTCAACTAGGTATGAGGTATGGTAGAAGTCACTGCCGCATACAGTACCCTTACAGGGCATCTCTCTGTGAATTCTCTGATGTTGAATAAGGTGAACACTACGACTGAAGACTCTTTCACAATTTCCACATTTATAAGATTTTGCTCTAGTGTGAATCCTCTTATGCTGAATTATGCCTGAGCTCTGACTAGAAGATTTATCAGATGATTCACAGGACTTATCAGATGCTTCATATTTATAGGGTTTTTCTCTAGTATGTATTCTTTTATGTCGACTAAGACTTGAGCTCTGACTGAAGGATTTTTCACATTCTTTACATTTGTAGGGTTTCTCTCTAGTATGAATTCTCTGATGTCTAGAAAGGGCTGAACTCTGATGGAAGATTTTCTCACATGCATCACATTTATAGGATTTCTCAGTGGTGGGCATACTCTCACACTTAGTAAGGTGGGAGAGCTCCATTAAGCTTTCCTTATATTCACTACTCTGAAAATCCTGTGTTAGATTTACTTGTTTGTGTTTCTCAGCAGCTGAATTCTGGCTGAGGCTCATGTCATACTTATCAATGTCATCGAGGTTCTGTATTCTAAGATCTCTCTGGTCTGTATTAACGGTAGATTCCAGACTGAAGCTTTTTTCAGGTTCATTACATTCATTGTTCTCACTGGTGAAAGTTTTCTTGCTGATTGTTATTTGCCTAAACTCTCTCTCCAGGAATAGAAATTTCCTTAGGATTTCCTGAAGCCTTTCTAATCTGTGCTCAGATTTATACACTTCTCTAGTCTCAGGAACTTGGGTGATATCCTTTTTGAGTCTTCCTACTCTTGCTTTGCATGAATGTACTTCTGCAATTTTCTGCTTAGGAATCAACAGCTTGTTCTCTTCTCTGGTTTCTGCATCTGATTCAATATATAAATAGAAAATGCAAATGTAATCTGTACACTGTGCTTAGAAAAAGAAAACTCAGAGAGGAGAAAACTAAATTATCTAGTTACTATCAGGATAAGAGAAGTTTATTTGCTCTAAAACACGGGCACAAAGCCTCAATAGCGGATGTAAGGGCATGAATAGAAACAGTGAGGCAGTATCCAAATGTTTCAGGGTGTGGTAGAAACAGAAGGTACTTTCAGCAGAGTAAGAAGATAACCAATCAAGGTGTTTCAAAGGAGAAAATAGGAATATAGTTCAAAAAAATTATAAATAAGCAACTTGAACAGGGACCTAGTTCAACCTGTGGATGATAAGGGACAAAATAAATGCAAAGAGTTCATCAAAACTGAAGGCAAAAAGAAAGAGTTCTCCATTTTGGGATACAGCTAGAGCTCTTCATTCTGATTTCCAAAAGAGCTACAGCTTGGCTCAACAACTGGACTAATTCCATCTGATTATTCTGCCTTACTCACCTGAGCAGTCATCCCTTAGGACTTCTCTATTCTTTGTTTCCAGATCACAGACCTGTAGATCTTGTTCCAGTTGAGAGATCCCATCAGGCTTGGAAATTGGAAATCCTGCTCATAGAGAAGGAAATGGGATGTGGCAATTTATACCCAGACACCATACCAGCCACTTTTTCTCTTAACTAATGGTAAATGGAGAGAGAAAGTAAATTCTTAGAAGACAGTAGGAAGGTCTGAAGAGTGAGAGTGGCAAATATGCTCTACAAGGAGCTCCTATTTGTGCTCTATAATGAGGAGTGTTCAGGGGCAAGTTTATGACTTTTGGAAGCACTTTCATTTAAATATTACTCAGGTGAGGAATTTGTGCATGGGATAATTTCACAAAATTTATCATTATCATTCTTCACCTGTTGCCTATACATCACTCTTGTATTAGACCTAGTCTATAGTATTAGACCTGACAAAACTGAGGTCATCAAAATGTAATTTTGCTGGCCTGGAGAAAGGTGAATATTCAAGTACCTATTGTATGGTGAGATGAATGGTAGCAAGAGAATTGGTGAAGACAATAAATATTACTAGGATCAATCTCAAGAAACAATTCATTTCAATTCACATGACTAAAGAACAATATGACCCATCTCATCCATTAGGAGCTTACACTCTGTTTATTCAACAAATTTATGGAGTATACAAAGTACATATGGGGATAAAGGGCCCAAGCAGGTAAGGTCAATTCCCTCAAGGACCTTACACACTCTTAACTGCAGAGACAGATATAAACAACTAACTATAACATGATAGTGAGGAAAGTGCAATAAAAGTGCACCTTCACATAAAATGGTCTCTTTCTAGCTTGCATAATGGACTGCAAAGATCTAATCTCTTTTAAAGTGAAAGAGGCAGTCTGCTTCTGAAGGGCAGAACTATAGTATGAAAAGGGCATTTTTTTTATACATGTTCAGCCCAGAAAGCTTCTAGTAGCACACATACAAGGTCTAGCTCAAGCATCTCATCTCCAAAAGCCTTTCTCTTCACTTACTGAATGTCTACAAAAATTATCATTTGTCTGTCTTATCCTGACATGTCACTATATAAAGGAATTTATAGATTTTTTTAAAATTGGTTTCAGATATCATCTCTACCTGATCTATAAACTCTTGGATGGCAGGGACCATATATCTTGTATCTTGCACTTCTTTTAATTCATTTACTTAAGAGCTACTCATTGAGTGCCAATTTTGTGCCTAAGTATCAATATACAACAAATAACTGATGTTTTTAAAAGGGTATTGGGCCTGGAAAATATGATAAACCAACAGCTGCCCTCTTAGGATTCTGTGTGAGGGCCTATGAGCAGAGAGATCAAAACAGATACAAGAAAGACATTTATTTACTATGTTCTGAATTCCTGCTGGGCATTAATAGAATCCTTTTGGACATGTATTTAGTTAAGATCCTCCGTAACAAATAAAGTAGTTTCTCAAGTTTAAAAAACAGTGTGGCTTGAAGCAGGAACATAATTTGCAACTTTTATTTTTATTTTTTTACAACTTTTAATTTTGAGATATTTACTAAGGTGTTTCTAAGTATTTGTTTATTTACTCTATATTGATACTATGTTACTCTACAGTGTAATTTATACACTCTATATAGTAATTTATATTACTCTATATTGACACTTAAGTCACATATATACAATAGAAAAGATCATCTTGATGTGGAATGAAGGGTCTGATTTTAGTGTTTAAGATAATGTAGAAAGGTATAAGAGAAAATGCTTAGCAGACAGAAATATGAGACTGCAGTTCAGAAGACAGTAGAGTTTGAGATATAGACTTAAAGCCACCTATATCACCAAAATATTAAGCTATGGTTTACTAAGCAGTTGATAGGTACAAAGTACCATGCCAAGAGCTGCACAAGTTTTCACTCAGTTAATACTCACTATACCTTTATGAGGTAGTTACTATACTGCAGCCTTTTACAAATGGGAAAACTAAAATTCAAAGGAGTTACCTGTAATTAACTTCCCCAAGATCGTAAGTGGTCAAGCTAGGGCACAAACCCAGAGAGTCTTATTTTAGAACCTTACTTTTAAATAATCTGCAGGTAAAAAAAATTATGATTGTGAGTGAAATCCATCCTTCCTTCCAAAATATGTATAGAAAGAAAACAGAACACCAATATATTGATAATGAATAAAAGGTAAACATGATAAAAAGAATGGAAAAATCGTGATTGGAGAGCCAGTATCCAACAGATTTGGAGTCGTAGATGTTTTAATGAAAAGGGATCTAAGAGATCATCGGTGTTGTAGAAATGAAAATCTCTTTATAACAAAAATCCAAACTCCTAGGCATAGTCAGAGCAATATTCTATTTGAGGAGATTCCACTATAAAGAAATAATTTGACCACTCTCCTAAAATTTTTGTTTGTATTAAAAAATCTGGTCTGAGCTTCTATCACTTGCTGTCATCCTTTCCAAACAAATGTTTGAGTAACTACTATTAGCCAGATACTTACAAATATAATCTAATTTACTTGGCACAGAAAGGTTGACATTATGTTTCATGTTTTATAAATGAAGAAAATGTGTCAGTTTAAATAATTGCTCAATATATCACAGCTGGTTAACTGGAACTCAATTTAATCCCAGTTTATATTCTTTCTAATCTATCACACTAAGGGTCACAAAAGCATTAAGACAGATTTTTCTGCCATTACTCTAAATGTCTTTTCCTAAATTTAAGTCAAAATTCTGTACCTTCAAAATAGGCATGTGCTTTAATGTTTTTTCCTCATTCAAGCCTCTCATCTAAAATTACTTAATTTTTTATTAAAACCTTTTAATTTTTAAATTTAAAATGACCATTTTCTAATTAAATTTGTTTTTATTTAATCTGGTCTTTAAAAATAACATTTAAAATATACCTCATTTGGTTTGCTGACTGTACTAGAGCTGTGTTAAGATTCATGCCTTTCTTCCTGGTCCTTAACAAATACAAAAATAAAATCTCTCCTTAGCAATATTGTTCTTGTGTACATACCTATCCTAATGAAATATATGCTAGATAATTTTACTTCTTCTTGAATGTATGTCCTTTCTGCTCCCAAACTGTACAACCTTATGCCTTCCTGTTCAATTTATCATAGTCATTTCTAATTGTCACCAAAGTACAGAGCCACGAAAATATAAAATCACCATATGTAGTTCGATCAATTGTTCTAAGGCACAAAATAGTGAAAAGAGATTGGTTTCAGAGTCAGATTTGCGTCCCAAGCCTAGCTCTGACCCTGCATGAATCACTTAACTTTCTCTGAGCCTCAGTTTCCTCAGGTATAAAACAGAATATCTGCTCAGGTTACAGTAAGGATTAAACGAGATATATGTAATACCTAGTAACATATTGGTTACTAAAGAAATAGTAAGTAGCTGTGGCAGTAAAAGACATTCTATATAAATCATTTTTGTCCTCAGGACATCAACTTCAAAAAATTAGGGGGTAGGTGCCTAACATTCCTGATATATCAACTCATTTATTATCAAATAGAATTGTGATAAACATGTTTCTAATGCTCTCATCTAATTAGACACCTGCCACACTGCCCCATGTGAAATGCAATCTAGGCCTCTTTCCCATTCTTAATCTCCCGTGCTTATTCTTAATTTTAAGCACTAAGTCACAGATAACATCCCTTTAGGTATGATCCTCAAGCCAGTAATTCATACACTATTAACAGAATATACTTCTTTTTACATTTGGTGATGAAAATTATGACTTTCTACCTACTTTTTCACTCTTTTATTCAGCTGTTCATATGCTGTATATTTACTACAATACTGGCAAAGCACTTAACCAAAGGACCAGAGTTCTGATGTTTGTGACAAATACTACTCAGAGCTTCTGCCATGGAAAAAAGACGTGAACTGGAAGGTAGGGCTGCTAAGTAAGTGACTAAGTTATGTATATCCTTATTTTATAACACCAACATTAAGCTAAGTTAATTAAGTGTAGAACTTTACATTTCACATGGAGTTTGCTGAACCCACAAATATGAAAGGTCTTCCCAAAGACTATAAAAAATAACTACTAAGAAGATGCTGCTGACTTGGTCACAAAAGCAAAATGAGTAGGAGAATTTCTTGTATGCATTTGTATCCAGTAAGTGTGCATGCGTGTCCTCTGTGTGTGAAGAGATGAGAGGAAATGGGATGAAATTCAGTTTAATAGCATACTGTGCTATTAGGTTGATTAAGCTAAGAAGTCTCTTTAATCCAAAAAGTAGACAGGTTAACTGTTGGAAATTATATAATTATTAGATAAAATTTACAGTATCTTACAATTACATATCACTTTAGAGTATACAAGCTTGTTAAATATACATTCAATTTGATACCCTGAAATAAAGAAAATGAACTCTTTTGCCCTCCCATTTCCCCTCCATCAAGGACAGAGGTCATGAACACTTGATCAGGAAAGGTCATATAAATGCAGTACAGATTAATGCAGAAAGGGGACAAAGGCAGGACCTTGGAGGTGACCACAGGGACTTAAAGGAAGAAGACTAGAATGTCAAATATGAGGAAAGCCCAGGGGGGTCACAGGACAGTTAGCAACAGAAGGGGCAGGTCCTGTTCACTACAGAAGGAGGGGAGTACAGAATACGTTCGACATTCTAAAATAACATGAAAAGATCATAACTGAAGAGCTGGAGTTGAACTTTGTGGTTCCTCAGAACACAAGTAGATGACCACCAACCGTGGCTTCTGAATGAACTCAAAATTCAGGATACAAAATGCATCTGGTTGCAACGGAGGATTTCCTTGGCCCTTTACAAATTTAACAAAGGTCATTTGAGGAGCTGCAATTTTACATAGTGGTGGCATCCTGGGAGCATCTATTCCATCAATCAAATGTAATATCTTATAATCGTGGAAAAGGAGTTTCCGAGCAGGGACGAGCAATATCGATGGGAAGCCGATACTTGGGCCATCTCTTGGAGATTCCTGCTGAAAGGACTGCAAGTGTTTCTCCAGAGAAAGCACTTGCCTGGGTATGACTCAGGGCCGGGCAGGAATTCACACTATGAATCCGGGTGGTGGGAAGACGGAGAAGTATGCCTACAAAGATCAAAGAGCCAGGAATGGAAAACAGGCTAAAATCTTCCCCGTGGGCAGGTTGCCTCCCCACAGACAAGAAGACCTTTTTAATCTTGAGTGTAATCAAGGAAGACAAAGCAACACCCTGGATGCCACTAGCGTACGCAAAGCAAAAAAAATTAAAAAAGAGAGACAGAAAGAAAAGGCAAACCATGATTAAATACATACGTAAATAAAAAGAACAAAAGCAGAGACAGGCAAAAAAAAAAAAAAAAAAAAAAAAGAGGGAGAGAGAGAGAGGAAAAGGAGCAATGTTCATATCAAGGGAGCTACCAGCAAAGCCCACCGATGCTTCTCCACGGCACCACAGGTTGCCTAATCTTGGCTGCCTAATGTACCATCCAAACGACAGAGGAGAGACTTGGTTTAAGTCTGGGACTTCTGCTGCTTGGAATGAGGTTATTTAGGATTATCATCTGGGTGACTCACTGAAATGTATTCACAGTGACTCACGCCTTTAAATGAAGTCTCTCAAATTCTGCCAGTTTGGAGATGAATTTAGGGATCTTAAAAGGTGAGGGATTACTCAACAAGAAACATTTAACCCTATCTTTTTAAAAGGCATTTCTTCTTCCAAAGAAAATGGGAAAGTCAGATACAGGGGCACTGAAGTACCAGCAAGGAAAGTATCTGGTTGTGGGTTGGGAGGCCCTAGAGTCTCTCTCATTAAAAAAAAGAAGAAAAGAAAAAGAAAAAGAAAAAAACGATAGGAAAGGTGAAAACTTAGGCAAAGCACAAGCAACTCTCCCTTTTCTAAAAGGGAAGAGATACCCCACAAAAGCAGGAACCATTAACTCAGGATAAGGAGTAGAATGCCTGGTCTTGAAATCCCCAAAGGAAAACCACTCCCAGAGGAGATGACCTTAAAGATAGAGGATTCAGAGGTTCTAAGACCTGGAATCTGAGCCAAACTCTATTTTCTCAGAGACCTCACACCTACTCAGTAAAGAAATCCCAATAGATCAACTGAATAAAAAGACAATCCTTACCCAGTGAGACCACGTTCCCATAATTCTCTAACATCACTTCTCTGTAGAGATCCCTCTGAACAGGGTCCAGGCATCCCCATTCCTCTCGAGTAAGGTGCACAGCCACATCCTCGAATGTCACAAACTCCTGAAATAACACAGCCTGGCTGCTCTCAGGAATGAAGCCACTACAGCATCATGGCCAGAGAATGATGGAGATGATATCATGTCTCCAGTGTGTATTTATGTCAGGGAGGAGTAAGAACAGATTAGAATCTAGGAAATAAGGTCCATAACCCTTTAACATCTAATAAGCACCCATTACAACACTAGGGCTAAAGAATAAACAGTGTTTGTTGGTGGTGTTTGGAAAGATGGAAAGGTAGTTTGTGTAAAGTCCAGGTCTCTGAAGAGATCAGTTCCAAAACTGGGGTCTGCTACTGAAAAAAAAAAATCCAGTCAAGGTTTACAGATGGGGTGAGGGAAGGGCCACACTCAATCAGCAGCAACAGTCCCTGAGGAAAAGAAGGTTCCTCAGCTCACCTGGTACCTGGCTGTCAGGAGTGCAGCTGCCTGGTCTCCTGGGCTTCCCTCGTGGGGAAGAGCAGGCACCTGGGGAACAGGTGGAGCTAAGGGAGGAGAAAGGAGCCAAGAGTGAGAGTAGCCCTTCCCCAGGGCTCCCTTACAGAAAAGAGTCAGCAGGACCCTTCTTCACATCAACATTCTAGTAAAACCAATGAATCCTTATCAGGTACTGAGTATGTCTACTCTGCTCCTTCTCAGCACTTGCCTGCCCTGCTTACACATGTTTAGACCCATGATTCAGGATTTTAAGCACTGTACCTGTTTTGCAGATGGGCAAAGCAAAGCATAAGGATTTGCAGTGACTTGTCCAGGGCCATGGTTATTTAGTAGAGTTCTGACCCTTTCCTAGACACTGTTCTATAAACATCACTAAGCCTTTCTCTTGTGAATGAGCACTGTCTCTGCAACCAGTGTGTAAGGCCCCTAAGAATAAGGAATGGCCGTCTGTTTCCTCACAATCTTTTCCGCATTTCCACAATGCCCCACAGCAAATTCCGTGTATTGTGGCACCCAATCAGTGTTGCTGACACACAAGATATTTCACTGCAGTTGGCCATGAGTGTTCTAAGATTCTTACAAAACAAAGGAAGTACAATACAATAAAAATGTTATTGTATAGTCGTTCATACAGGCATTGCACTCAACTAAGCAATTAAATGGGTACTTTCTTAACCAAAATTAAATTAGTCACAAATATTGCAGCTGCAACAGAATGGCAGGTGGCAAAGCACAAAAGGTCATCAAGGAGGGAAGACACTAAGTGAAGGGAAGGGACAGACCCTAAACCTAAGAAGAAATGAAAGCCAGGCAAGGATTGTGAGATGCAGCAAAAACACCATATTTTAGAAGTTATTGTGGATGTGGTAACTGGGATGAAGCAAAGGTTGTATAAATGAAAAACAGCTGGAGCAGAGTGAGTAATTACAACTGAACTGAGTCACATCTGTCCCTCCCTTCCAGACCTCCCTCTAGGAGTCACCTTCTTATTGAAGTTCCTGGCCTCTTATATCAGGCCCAGAAGCCCCTGTCCACTCCCATTCTCCTGGATGTAAGTGTTCTCCCTGCCTTACCCCCAGTGAATCCCTGTTCCATGTCGGTGTCCTGCACGAACTGAGGCTCTGGGGACAGACCCTCAGAATGGGTCTCCAGAGACTGAAATTGGACCCTTGGTGATCTTGCCGCTTCCTGGACCAATATTTCCTCCATCCTTGTCTTGGAGGCCAATGACCATCACTGTGGGGTGAGATTGGGAGAAATTATTGTAATAAGTTAAAATGACCCAAAATTTCATATCCTCAGGACTTAGTAAAGTATCTTAGACACTGTAAATACTAAATAAAAAGTCAGTAATGATTACCCAACTAAATTAAATGCATTTGGTGGAAGTTTTTTAAAAAATCAAGAAAGTACAACTTAATATAGTAAAGATTTCTGTGGAAAGTTTAAAATATTTAACATTTACAAACTTCTATCAAGGCTCAAGTTCATATGCAGAGACATATGCTAGTTATGATTACTCGTCATTTTTTTAAGCGCAGACTTCTTAGAAATTACTTGGTAACACTCTGTCAGCCCATTTTCAATCACTAAATGGTTTTGACTAAGAACAAAATTCCACTTTTGGGATCAGACCTTTCACTAACTTAGGCGAGGTAGGCAGGCCTTTTTACCACAATCCTGACAGTAACCCAGAGAAGAGCTGCGATTCAAACAGGTTTGACTGGTGTCCTTCGAATCCAATCACGCGACAGGGTTCTGTCCCCCTCCCGCAACCCTCTTACGCGACAGGGTCTGTCCCCCTTCCCCAACCCTCAAAAAGGACCCTCGCGCCGGGTTCTCCGAAGGCCTCTCCCAGCGCTGCCCTCCCCCCACTTTCCTTAGGTGAAAACATGGTCCCAAGAAGGCGAGGCAGGCCACAGATATCCAGCTCACACCAAGGCACTGTCACTGGATCCTGACAGCGGGATCTTCAGTCCGTGGAGCAAACCCGGACCGAGAAGAAACAGGCCCTCGCTTCACCGGCCCCGCGCGCTCCAGGGTACGGAAACCGCCGTAGGCGGGACCGGGCGCCTCCGCCTCCTCTTCCTCCCAACGAACCAAAACAAGGGACCGTCCCCACCGCGACCCCAGAATGGCTTCCAGAGACTTACCCGAGCGGAGCGGCGGCCCAAGCTGCCGTCCCGTCGCAGACACCCTTATTCGCCGAGCCACCCCGGCCTTTCGGGGGTCGCTCTACACCACTGGGGAGGCGGTGCTTCTCAGTGGCACTTCCGGAGGCGGAGTCCGGAGGACAGGCCCCCGGATGCAGGCCCTGGATGAAGGCCCCGGATGAGGTGTGGGAACCGCCTAGGTTAGCTTGAATGGCATTTCTCCTCCTAACCTGCCAACCTCGCTGGACGGCCTTTGTAACCACTATATCTGTAATGACTGACAGCCCCGGACTTGGGAAGGCGGCCCCGCTGGCCCTTCCTTGCTTCAGCCAGTCCTCGAGACTCCCTGCGGAGTGGTTGGCAGCACACAAGTGTATCGGGAGGTGAGGAAGAATGGCAGACCTAATGGTCAGATTTTCCTGAGTCAGCCGGTCGGAAGCTAGCACAAGGGTACAGAATACACTGATTAAAGAGAAGATTGAAGGCTCTTTGGTTATAGAAGGTACACACAGAAAGTCGGGGATCGGAATAATCGAATAAGGTTCTTGGGGGAAGGGAGGGGCATTGGGCAAACTGCAGTGCCAGAGAGAAACTGAGAAGAGACCCACGTTCCTGGACTGACTGGACTATGCAGAAAACTGGATAGGTAAAGCACGGAGAACTTGGACAGTCAGGCCGGAGTGCCGGAACAGAACCCCCTAGAGCATTATGATGTCATGGATCCTTAAAAAGCATGTGGTCTTGTGAAACTAGATCTGCTAGGGACTGGCAAGTCTCTTAAAGAATAAAAACAGTGATTTGAAAGGGATTTAGGTATTACTTCTTTGTTTAAGCTCACAAATCAAATGGTATCCTTTAATGCTATTTGAGATCAAATTAAATATAAAAAACCCGGAAGTGTGGCATTCTATACATTTTTTTTTAAGCTACAGTCTTAGAGACTAATATGCCTTCCCTTTATTTCCTTCTTGAGTATCATTGGCATCAACCCCTAACAAAGAGTGGTAAGAAACAGTAGCTACTACTTGGCTTCTGAGCAAAATTTTTTTTCAATGGTTTTTCAGAGGATGCAAGTGGGAACAATTAACCAACTCATAAAATTTGTGATTTTTAGTTTAAACTCTATGGCTTTAAAGAAAATGTATGAGCAACTGAGCACTTTATTAATTTTTCCCTTATGCCCACCATTGCACAAGGTATGAATAAATACAAAAGAAGTAAAACTTTCACACCAGAATTGATACATGCTCTAAATACAGGTTTGCCTTCCCAACTGCTTTGCCTCCACTAGCACTATCATCTGAGAGCTTACAGGATGCCTCATCCATTGGACATATCTTAAACTAAGCAACCCATTTTATAGTCAAGAAGGTATGACAGTGAGCTTGTAAACACAGAATTCATGGTGCTTACTCATCATTCAGAAGCTGCTAGCCTGGCAGAACTATGGAAAGGCATGCATTGAAGTTCAGCTAAATTGCTGATATAAAATATCAGCACTGTCAGCACTTTGTATGGCTGGGGATACAGTATATGCATTGATGTACACTGAACCAATAATGTAAATATGGTATTGTGTTTCCAACATAAAGACTACAGGAACTAATGGATCAGAATGGTGGTGGCCCCTATTACTGTCATCCAGTAATCCATTTGTGGAATTTGTGCTTCCTACTTCCAGACCTAGAGTCTGCTGGGTTATGGTCCAGATTTTCTAATGAACATTTAGGAGATGCCTTGTGTTCTACTTAACTGGAAACTGAGAATAGCACCAGGCCACTTTGGGTCCCTTGTGTCAGTAGGCAAAAAGCAGAGTTATTATAAATGCCCCCACAGTCTCTTCCACACACACTATGTAAATGGAAAAACATACCCAGCCAGCTGCATTCACTTTAATGTAAAAATAGGGGTGGAGGTAGAGGGAAGAGGGCAGGTTTATACAAAGAAAAAAAAGTACAATGCATAATAATGTAATGGCACTTAGAGATGACTTGGAACACTGAATGGAAATATGAGGAAAAAGTTCTGGGAATATGATGTCTTCAAGGAAGACCATAGGTTAGCCAGCCAGTCAGTGCTAAGGATCAAAGACGTACTCAAGTGGATTATTGAAGAGTCATGGGTAAGTAGAAAGAGGAAACAATGGCAACCACAGCAAGGTCAAACCTCATAAGGAATGGAACGTTTTTCAGGGCTTGGAAGATTATTCACAATATTGCCTAGTCACTGGCAGCCTCTGTTGCAGGTGGCTGTTCCTTTTGTGGGCTTCCACTGTCATGCTCCAAGTTGTCTTGGAACTTAGAGGGGTGTTGCAGTCATTCAAGATCCCAGTTCCAGTTTTATTGAAGATGAAATTTCTTGATCTACTTATGAAGTAATGCTAAAAATTCAATTATTGTGATAACATTCTGACAGCAAAATGTCTCAAAATTTGACTTACTATAGTAATTCCATTATTGTTATTCTGAAAACTTCCTGGAAGTCTTAGACAAGCTCAGAACCTTATAACTTCTCGTATTGGAAAGAATGTCTGCGACCCATAAAGCAAGTATTTGAAAATACTGCCCATTCAAGTAGCAATGCATAACCAGTTCCCCGGAGCAGCAACCACTTCGATTTTGTGAAACCACTCATTCTTTTTCATTTTTTTTTTTAGTAATTATTTTTATTTAAAACGTTGTTGAGATATAATTCAAATACCATACCATTCACGCAAACTATACAAGTCAATGACATTTAGTATGCTTGCAAATAGTGCAACAATCCTCGCAATCGGTTGCAGAACATTTTCATCACCCTCAAAAATAGCCACACCTAAGAGCAGTCTCTTCCTATTCCTTCCCTAGCCCTGGGCGACCACTAATCTACTACCTATGTATGGATTTGCTTATTGTGGACATTTTGTATAAATGCGATCACACAGTACACGATCTTTTGTGACTGGTTTCTTTCACCTAGCATGTTTTCAGGGTTCACTCATGGTGCTACATGAATCTGTACTTCATTCCTTTGCATGGCCCAGTAGTATTTCATCCTACGTACACAGTGCATTTTGCTTCTCTATTTATCACTTGATGGATATTTGAGTTGTTTCTCCTTTTTGACTATTATGAATCATACAGCTATAAACAATCATATATAATTTTTCATTTCTCTTGGGTATATATCTAAGAATGGAATTATTAGAGTTAACACAGGTTAACTCTAACAAGATGAGGAAATGCCAGAATGTTTTCCAAAGCGGCTGCACTAGTCAGCTTGTTTACCACTACAGTGTATTGAGGGCTCAATAAGAAAAGTAGAAGAAACCTATACCTACGTGAACCGGACCGTATCCAGGGAAACTTAATCCCTGTTTTCCTGGGGGGTTAAAGCTGCACTGAGAAAAGCGATTCCCACCCCAAAACCGAAACCCAGTGATGGGCAAGGAGGGACGCAAAGCCTCTCCGGTTCCTAAGAGGACCCCGAAGCAAAGCCCGGGGGACAGCCGAGGTTGACTTGCTTCAGCTGCTGGGACGGACACACGCACACACACTCTCTCTGCATTTGGGCCAGCAGATCGCCCTTCGATTCCCCAGAGCCACCTCCCTTTTATGTCCCAGCAGCCCCCAGACTTCTCCGGGGTTCGTGGTGAGACGTTGGGGGGCGGGGACAGAGGTGGCTCCATGTCCCTAACCTGCACCCCAGCCTCGGCCATAGGAAGCGCCATCTATCTGCAGGGACAGCCCTGGATCCTAGCGGGAGGGGAACGACGATGTTTTCGTTCCCAGTCTGGGAAGAGGCAGCCTAGACCTGGGTGTTCACCCCAAGAGGTGGGAGACAAAAATGCTCTAGTTTAATTTTTGTGCTTCCCACGGAAGCATTCCATATGCTGTCCTTCGGGTGAGAGCTTCCCCCACAACCCCTAGGTTTCTAGGGACCCCAAGTTGTAAAACAAGGAAGACCTTGAGGCTACCAAGCTCCACCACAGACTTTTTTCTTTTTTAATAGCGGACTTAAGCCTCTTCAGTGTTTGCTCACTCCCCAAACCCATTACCATTAATGATGATGATTAAAAAGTGTTTGAAGCCTAGTGAAAAACATGATTTGGTTGCAGTAGGGAAAAATTATGTACATTTCACCCTTTAAGTTCCGGACTTTCTGAATGTCTTTTATGTGTATGATTTCAGACATTAGTTCGATTTTTCAGTTGTGGCTGAGCTTCAGTTGATACGATGAGTAGTGAAGAGAGTTGGTGGAGGCATGGCAGAAAGCATGTTGGGCCATTAGGAGACTAATTACCTGTGCTCTCTCTGCCACTGATTAACAGGATGGTCTTGGACAAAACACCAGCAAGTCTCAATTTGGTACTAAGTAAAATAAACTGGATTATCTCAAAGGAACTTTCCAACTTGGAAATTGATTGAGAGTGATTTCACTGTGAAAAATCCAGCCAGGCCAAACCTAAGGCCCCATCTCTGTTTCCTGCAGCACCACCAGGGTAAAGAAACTTTCATTGTCCAGAGGGAGAGAGAAGGTGAAGGGGCAAGTCAGTGCTAAAGAGATAATGTGCAATCAATAAATGAATTGTGGAGAATACACTGAAAGCAGATCATTGAAACCTTACTATTTTCTGGAGAAATAGGTTGGTATAGAGTGTAATAGGAGATGTACAAGTAACTTACCCATTGACACATTATTTATGTATTTTAAACCTGCTACTATAATATTTCTTCCATTCTTATTTAGCTGTTTCATAAATAACCAGGTAGTTGCAATATAGCAAAATCTGTTAATTTATAAATGACATGCCCTTCAGGCCTATAATGAACTTTCTACAAATGGGCAGAAAATATTGGCATTATATTCATTTAAACAAATATTTTTTAAATGTCTATGGGTTTGCAAGGAACAATGGTAAGTGACTTGAGGGCAACAATGAAAGCAAAAGACAGTTTTTATTCTTGTGGAGTAATCTAATTGAGATAAGGCATGAAAGCATTAAAAATTAAGTTTCAGGGTGAAAGCTATGAAAATGTTACATACCAAACTAGTAATGGAGACAGTGAGTCTCAAGTCAAGAGGTGACTGGGTGCGGACCACTCAAGAAATGTAAAATAAAACCCAGCCTTTCTACTGCTACTTGCCCAGAACGTGAGCAGAAAAACATCTAGGAGGGCTTTTCAGGTCAGAAAGGAGTGACGGCTCCTGGCCTCAGCCCTGCATCTTTGAGTTTCATGTCCTTGGAGTCCTTTCATTTTGATTCTTACTGCCACTGCGGGGGAAGGCCCTTGGGACAGTGTCATCCCCCCTTCCCACCTTTAAAACTTAGACTCAGATGTCAAAAACCAAGATTTCTTTTCCTCGATCTCCTCAAAATACCTAAGACAAAATGGAATTTTCAGAAGATAGATCACTAAAAATGAAGGGAAATAAGCACAGAACATACAATTGTTGGAAGATGAACATAAGATGGGTAACAAATGATGACAGAGAATGTTAATGCTGTAATATGGGGACAAAAAAGTTAGGGCTTATCAGGAAAGGTTAAGTGGGTTTCAATACTTTTAAAATATAAACATAAGTTCTAATTTTTTGCCCTGTGCCTGAGTGGATCATCTTGTACACCCTGCTTTGGTGATCACCTTAGAGTGACCGGACTACTTCTTTTAGAGTGACTGGATGGCAGTGTGACAGCATTGTTAGGGCCTTGGACTTCAGACTTGGGTTTGAGTACTGCACTACCTGTATGTTGTTTAGTCTTTCTCATCTTCTCTTTTTCACCTCTAAAATAGGAATAACAATCATACTTTATTCGGTTTCCACAGGTATTAAATGAGCTGAGTGTGTAAGGCACCAAATACACCTGGCACACAGCTAACATAAATGGCAGTTGTTTCCATGTCACACCGTTGGATTTAGTCAATTGCCTTCACGAGTACTTGTATGGGTTGCTAGCAGGATAGAAATCCGATGTGACTTTTTAAATACTTCTTATTAAATTTTTCTTCCTTGCAGGATTATAAAAACCAATTTCATAAAACATCTAGGACCGAAAGGACAGTCCTGCAGATGTACCCTATTTGGATCAAGTGAGCCAGTTCCTTGAACCTGAATAATGACTGCTGAATGAATGGGTACAGCAGATCTGCCTCCCCAGGCTGCCCAGGAAATAAAGACACAGTGATTATGAAAGTGGAGGAGGAAGATGAAAAGGATGGGGAAGACCATTTCAAAAAGAATGAAATAAGATAGAGTTATCACCACAATTTCTTAGTCGTTCCACAACTGTGAATGAGAGAGCCTTATTATCATCATATTTAGTTGCATATTGAAAAACAGAAAATGGCTCATACAGCTGCTGAGAAAATTATTCTTCTGACATGTATGAATATGGTGCGTACAATTTTTTGTGATAAACTAGATGATAAATTAAGAACTATTCCTCTTAGTGGTAATACAATATCTCATTGAATCTGTACTATTGAAAAAACATTGAGAAGCCATGCTTATTACATGGCTACAGTGTGGTACAGATTTTGCTATCCAACTTCACGAAAGCACTGATACTGCAAGTTGTCCAACGAACACTCTTGGTTTATGTCCAATATGTATGGCAAGATGATTTTATAGAGGATCTGTTGTGTTGTTTAAATTTAAATTCACATATAGCCAGGTTAGATTTATTTACTGAATTAGCAAAGTGTATTGTTCATACAAATTAAACTGGAAAACTTGTAAGGGAATTTCCAGTGATGGAGCAGCATATGTGACTGGGAAACAAAGCAGAGTTGTTGAAAAATCATTAGAAGCAACTCAACTCATAACAATGCTCTTTGACTCACTGTTTTATTCATCTAGAAGCTTTGGTATCCAAAGAAATTCCACCAAGTCTAATGGATGTATTGAGAAATGCAGTGAAAATTGTTAATTTCATTAAAGGAAACTCACTGAACAGCGGACTTCTTGAAATATTTTGTTCAGAGATTGGAGTTAACCATGTCCACTCACTGTTTCATTCAGAGGCTTGTTGGTTGTCTCAAAGAAAAGTATTGAGCGGAGTATGTGAACTCAGAAATGAGATTTAGATTTTTCTCATTGAAAAGCAATCTCATTTGGCAACTATTTTTGAAGATGACATTTGGGTAACAAAATTGGCATATTTAAGTGATATTTTTGGCATTCTTACTGAATTAAATTTGAAACTACAGGGGAAAAACAATGATATATTCCAATATCTTGAACATAGCCTATGATTCCAAAAGACATTATTGTTATGGCAAGCAAGACTTAAAAGCAATCACCCCAGCTTCTACGTGTTCCCGACACTGTTACAACACCCTGAAGAGAGCATTCTTAGTGAAGATTGTTTCAAAGAAACAAAATTAGAAACATTGTTGCGTCTCATTTCTTTGTCTCAAATCTTTAATTACTACTTTCCAGAAAAGAAATTTAAATTGTTAAAGGAAGATAATTGGATGAAAGATTCATTTGCTTTTCAAATCCCAGAATCAATCGTTGACTTAAACTTGGTGCCTGAAGAAGAGAATGAATTGTTGCAGCTCGGTTCATCATTCACACTGAGGAATTACTATAAGATATTAAGTTTATCAGCATTTTGGATGAAGCTTAAAGGTGAATTTCCATTGCTAAGTAGAAAGGGTGTATTGCTGTCATTGCCATTTACAACTACCCATTTCTGTGAACTAGGATTTTCAGTCTTGACATGATGAAAAACAAAGAAATAGGCTCAACAGTGCCCCCACACTCATGTAGCCGCATCCTCCTGTGACCCTGACCAGGATGTACTCACGGACAGGCAACACTCCCATCACGTTAAAAACAGTCCTTACAAAACTTTGGTGTTGTACATTTTTGGCATTTTTGTATATTGTGTTTAAATATTAATAAAAATTACACTTGGAATTTACTAGGTTTCTTTTCATGAATAGTAACAGTAAGTATTGTTTCATGAAACTTGTATGAGTATATAGGATAACACTGTAAAATACAGGGTTCGGGAGAAGTAACACCTGCTTGACTGTGGTTGGTAGGGTAATAAATATGGGTGTAATAATTTATAGTTTTAATTTGACCATTTCACCTAAAATGTCATACAGTGTGTTTGGGTGTTATATTGTGATGTTACAGATTACATGCTTATGATTTTGTAATTAAAAGGGGTATTATTTGTGCCAAACCCTATATATGTTTTGTCAGTTTTGAAAATTAGTGCTCTTGACAGTTTTGTACTCAGGTCTGGTTCGCCTGCCCACTGTCACTGCCTTGGTCCTCCCTTTGAGTCAGAGCCCCATGCAGGTTCCATTATTCATCATACATGTGCCTGTGTGTTCTCTCCTTTTTTTGCTAATTCCAGATAGTGAATCTTGATGCCAATTACAGCTTAACACCATCGTCCTTGTAACTGGATTTCTGTGAGCAGGGGCATGTGTTATCATTCTAGCTAGTGAGGTGTGCAGGGCCATCTATCAGCATATTTCTGAGAAGGTTTCCCTTGATCTCAGAAAGAGACACAAGAGAAAAGATAGTGATGATTGTAGCATAATTTATGAATCCCCCCAGATCCCTTCTTACAAACACAGCAGCTAGGATTACAAAACTGAAACCTGTGGATGGTGTCTACAAAACCAGGTGACAACTTACCACCTACAGTTACAAAACTAATGTAAGTCTCAAGTCATCATGTAAAAAGAAGCAGAGAAGCAACAAGCATGTGAAAGATCTGAGAACTGCAAAATAATCAACAGGAACTCGTGCAAAATTTTGGTGAGCTATACTGAGAAAAGCAACTGAAACTAAGAGGAGTTTGCACATTTCACTACAGGGGAATTTTTAGGGGTTTGTAATAAAGTCTGGGAACAGTTTGGGCCCTAAGGAATAGAATCTAAATTGAACAAGATAGAGACAAGACAGACCAAGTCTTAACTAGGTATCATTGAGGACAAGCCAGAGTCCAGAAGAAGCCAGGCCCTCCACCCTGATTCTAGGTACCTCACTGGAGCAGTCTACAGACTTTGTGTCATGACCACTCGGTTCTGAGACAAGTCTGAACCAAGCAAATGGGGACAGTGAATCCAGTGTGCCCCATCCCTCCCATTTACCCACCAGGGCCCAAGATCCAGAGAGTGCTGCCCGATGGTTTTCAGAAGAGGAGCCTGCAGTGCAGCCAAAGCTGTCTTGCCTACACCCCATCTGGGCCAGCATTAAGTCAGCAGCACTGGGCTCATGCAAAAGTGACAGTGAGGCACTCGGGCCCTGGCCTGGACATGCTGAAATTGAGGATTTTTGACATGACAGATGGAAGGTAAATGATGGCAGAAGGTCCCACAGCTAGGAGTTGAGACCAAGTCCAGTTGTGGACCTGTCACTCCCCAAGCAAACTGGCCTGCGTTAGTTAGGAGGCTGTCTTTTTTTATATAAGGATGTTTTGCGAACAGTCCCATATGTTATTAGGTATCATGATAATTGTTAACACCAGACACTCCACCCTGGGGGTGGGTCTACTAACATGTGCAAACACTTATAGTTCTTACCACCATGGTTGGTGTCAAAGGGGATGCAGAGATGGGCACAGCCCAAGCACCGGATCCCAGAGTTAGAAGACAGGTTTCTAGCCCCATGTGCCCTTCCTTGGCTGTCCCCACTCCATTCACTGTGGGCCCAGGGAGCTACAAAACTTTATGGAATGTTAAAATGATCATGTTGAATTTCTTCATTTTACAGGTGAGAAAACTGACCCACCAGCCAGGATTAGAAATCCTGGTCTTGAATACTTCCCATTTTTTTTTCCTCTATGTTACAGTAGTACCATTTTAATATTAAACTCAATGCAATATAATTAAGAAAAAATCTATGGTTAAAAATATATTCCAAAGAGTAGAGGGAAATGGATTTTGGCTTATCCATTTTGTTAGGATAATTGAGCCAATAGATTTTTTCAGCTGCATCTATCAATTGACTCAATCTAGATTTTATTCTCAAGGCACACATCCAAGCATAACCCTTGGGGTTCCTGGCTTTTGTCTAATAGAGGACAGGGAGTAGACACAACAGCTCTTTGTAAGTCAACTACAGCACTAATTAACTTGAAAAAGCATAATTTCTGCATCCCAGGAGGCCATAGCACCTCTGACCTTCCACTGGCCTCTCTCACCTGCCACCTATTGACATTCTTCCTGTTCCTTCCTGGCTCTTGCCATCTAATTACCTAGACACAGAATGGGTGGACAGGTAGAGATAGCATGGGACAGTTGGTGAAGAGTAGAGAATCTCCAAAGTCCCAAATACTCCCAGCATCAATCTGAGATGCCTGGAAGCTGATCATGACAAGCTGTGTTAGATGCTGTGGGGGCAATCAAAGGAGACCAAATCATGGTCTTTGCTCCCTACTGGAGGGAAACTCTTTGAGGAAAATAAACTTGGAGATGACAACCAACTTAAAATGTAAAGAGAAATTTCAAATGAAATGCTAAAATACAGGCGAGAAAAAAGTTTCTATGGGCCCTCATAAGAGAGGACTTAAATGATGAAAAAGATTTCATAGAAGTCCTATTTAAAAACTGGGCCAAGAAGGGGTGTGGGGGGAAGGACATTTCCATCCAAAGAGAACAACACAGGCAAAGGCAGAATGTGCTGTAGGAATGATGTAGAGTTCTCAAAGGGAGTAGGTGGGGAACTGATGGGGAAAGGCTTTGACTGCTAGGAGTCAAGGGTGCATGCTATTAAGGTCACTGGTAACTAGCAAGAGCACTTTAAATAGGGGCCAGGGATGAGAAGACCACTGCAAAGATTTAGAAGTTTGCCTGGAAACAAGAAGAGAAATGAGATGTGATTTCGAGGGAGAAAAGTCTACAGGAAAGTAATTTTTTTTTTTTTTGTTTTTAAGTATAAGGAAAATCTGAGTATGTTTATAAAGAGGACTCAATGGAAAGGAGCATCCATGTCCATTGCTGCCTCTCTCACTCTTCCTTCTTCAAAGAGCAGGAGGATGTCAGGGGAGACTGTCCTTAATGTATATCTCCTTCACTTCAATGCTTTGACTTCTTGTCATATCCTTTCCTTCTGTACCTAATAAACTAATGTTCCTACTATCATCAAAGATGAACTTCACAGCCTTATGTTCTGCACACCATTCCCTTCTGTCTCTGGGATCTGATTCTGCCAAATTATCTTCTAGTTTAAACATTCTCCTTTCCACTGATTCTCTTTATAAATGTCTTCATGTATGTAGAGAAGAAGATGGGAAGCCTTGTTACCACTGGGTGAGGGTGGAAGTGCAGGTTACCCACATGGTTTCCATTGATACCAGCCTAGTGAACCTGCTTAGCCTTTGCTGATAGGAATAAAAATGGGACCATAGTTTTTTCTGTGGTGTTAAGCTGGAGTAGAGTAGTTGTTGTCTAAAAGTTTTCTGTCTTTCCCTGAGCAGGCAACTCAGTTGGTTGGAGCACCATCCCAATATGTCAAGGTTGTGGGTTCAATCCTTGGTCAGGGCACATATAAGAAGCAACCAATGAATGCATAAATAAGTGGAAAAACAAGACTACCTCTCTCTGAAATCAATAAATAAAAACTTTAAAAATAAAAAAAGTTTTCTGTCTTGCTAGGCTGCCCTTTTCTGAAAGATGTTCTTGTGGCTTTGGATTTTCTAGATTGCCTGGTTCTCCAGCACCCAGTCTGGTACATATGAGGTGGAAAAAAAACCCCAGGGAACTCATTACTATGTCACCCCTTGGATTCCAAGGCTTAAAGACAGTTTTCTTTCCACCCTTCAGTCTTCTCATATGTGTTTTACACATAGTGTCCAGGGGGATTAGTTGTACTTAGTGGGAGGAATAAGGAAAAGTACTCTACTTCCCAGAAGTGGAAGTACCCATAATCTCACTTGAGTTTTATGGCCATGAGTTTAGAAAAAGATGAGCTGGCAAGAACACATATCTTTCTTCAGTCACTTCCAATGACTACAGTGCAAGTACTGGGAAGATGGAGGTTGAATTTCATCATGACTGTGATTTTTGTCAAGTGAGTATGCCAAAGCAAAGAGGGACGGGAGAGTTGAATGATCGCAATGACTGACCATGAACTTTATGTTGGGGAAGGAGGAGGAAGAGGACATCAGTGAGTGAAGGACAGCAAACATGACAACATCAATGGGTTGGAGGTACTAACAATACTGAAAGGTCGTTGGAGTCTATACACTAGAGAAAGGAAGCTGGAAAGATAGTGGTCACAGGGTGGGATGCATCAGGTTGAGTTTCAGGTCATAACAAGCTCTGAAGCGTGACTACAGAAGCATGTAACTGTTGTAGGATGGAGGACAAGATCACTGGAGGAGAGGATTAAGAGAATGGAGACACCAGGGTCTCAGAAGACCCTGTTTAGAAGAACCATTTATGTCTATATAGAAATTACCAAGAATTAAGGCAGAGGTAGTTTTAAAGAGCAATGGTGATCCAGGAACTAAAATCAAGGAGAAATAAAAGAAAATGATGTAGGGGCCAGTAGACTATAACAATGAGGGAAAGAAAGTGAGAGTGATAAAATCTGATGAAAATGGTGACAGCCTTTTCCCTATCCCATCTGGCTCCCAATCCCTGGTAGGTTTCTTGTTACTTTTGGAAAATGAGAGTCTTATAATTCAAAAGGCAATTTGCTAAGTAATTTATCTTCAGTTTTTCTAGGTTTTCATGGCAGGACCTTCAGCTTTATTCCTTACAGGGATTTTATGAGATCACCATTGCCAATGAGCACCAAAACAATTGTTCTCACTGGGTAAGATTCCAGCTTGCCTAGGCTATAGGTTTGTCATGACCCTCTGGGTCTGAGAGGGAAAGCTGGGTCACCAAGGGAGGTTGAAGAGAGAATCAACTAGAGGACGTTTCTCTAACATGTTTCCTTCTGGGACACATAGCTCTGTCCCCAGGCTAACAATCTCAGCATTGATTCCCCACTGCTCAGGATTCACTCCGTAATCAGCGGAAGATGATGGCAGATACAAAGGAATACCTGGTACCATTGTTTCCATCTGGGAACAAAACCAGAAGCTGAAGAAGGCAACCCTGGGAAAGAAGTAGGTGGAATGAATAGTTACATTTCACTCCATCCTAAAGTTACATTCATCAAGCACCTGCCATGTATCTGTGTGTCTGGCTCTACACTGAGTGCTTGTTTTTGTTTGCTTGTTAGCAACATAATACTGCAGCATGGTGCTATTTTTCTACCTTTACAGATGGGAAAATGCTCAGCAAACTAAATAACTGAATAATTGTCACACCCAAATGGCAGAGATAGGATTCAGACCACAATCTACCTGATGCAAAAGTTTATGTTGCATGCTGACTTCTGGCCAAGATGGAGGCATAGGTGGACATACTGTGCCTCTTCGCACAACCAAAATTAAGGACAACAAAGATTTGGAAACAAGAAAACACCCAGAACTGATAGAAAATTGAACTGTATGGAAGTCTGACAACCATTCATCCAGACTGGTAAAAGGGGTGGAGTCGTGGCAGGAAAAAGTGGAGGTTGGCAGACCAGGGCATGCAGGCAGTGGCTGGCAGATCCCAGGTGTACAGGCGGCAGCCAGTGGACCCCGTACACTGGGTGGCAACCAGCAGACCCAGTGAGGCTGGGCAAGGCGGCTGGCTAACCAGGAGGTCCCACATTCACACGCAGATAATGCAGGCAAAAACAGGGAGCAAGACAGACCTCTCAACCCAGGGCCCCAGCACCAGAAATAAAACCTAAAAACACCAATTGAAAACACTTGTGGGGGTTGAGGGGCCAGGAGAGACTCCCAGCCTCACAGGAGAGTTCGTTGGAGAGACCCACAGGGTCCTAGAATGTACACAGGCCACCCATAGGGAAATCAGCACCAGAAGGGCCCAATTTGCTTGGGGGAAGCAGTGGAAAGGACTGGAAACTGAGAGAGAGGGGAGCAAGCACCATTGTTCCCTTTCTGACCCCGCCCCCACACTCAGCTTCACTACCCAGCGACTGGGCTGCCCCGCCCTGGAGAACACCTAAGGCTCCACTCC
>PVKU01012082.1:0-38243 GCA_004027475.1 Anoura caudifer | reverse complement strand
CACCCATCATTTTCATCAGTGAACACACCACTCAGCGAACACAACCCTCCTGCAAGATGTCACCTGCAGCTTGGTGCACAGCTCCCAGGTACAGTGACCATTTCTCACCGCCACCACCTGTATGTATGACCCAGGGATTTACCTGGCCACAGGAACAGGCTCAGCTCAAACATGAGGTAACAAGGAAGTGCTGAAAGTTGACACCCCCAAGTGACCTTCGGACAGTGAGGAACAGGGCTTATTGGGTGGCTGTCCTGGCCTCACCACTCCTGAGTGAGGCAGCTCTGGGTTGTGTTCTGTAAGCTCTCAGAGATCTCTAGAAGGAGTGCCCCTTTGTTGACCAGAGCAGGAATTTACCCATTCACAGCTTTCTTTCCAAAAATGTTCATTAGGTCTCCTGGGATTATCTCCTCAATAAACTATTTGCATTCAAGTCCTTCACTCAGACCTGCTTTGGGGAGAACCCAAACAAAGACACAGGATTCCAAAATTTCTTTCACCTGTGAAAGAATCTCTTCTTCACTCCAATTACCTCTCCAGCTACTGTCCCCTTGCTCTGCTCCATTGGATCTCCAATACTCCTCAAAACATTGCCTGTCCTCGCCTGTCAAGAGCAGCCATGATCTTCTATTGTGAATCCAAAGCTAGCATACAGACAATATGCACCAGGACAATTGTCACATTGCTTAAATCCAGAAATATTTGGCACAGGCTACAAAATACCCTTATAGGCCTTCCCAAGAATAGTAAAATTAACAATAGAACTGCAATGTAAACTCAAAATTTTAAGGTAATTGTTGTTGAATGCTGCAATAAGCTTTGATACACTGGGGACATCTGAGAAACATTGCAAAACTTTTTGCCAGTTGGCCTCTTGTCACTGTGAGCAGCGTGGATTGTGCATGTATGCATTGCTCTGGTTTATAGGAGAGGTACCAGTCTATCTTTACCCTTAGCTTCCCAGGTTGGCTCTGGTTTTAAGTGGTTCAGATTTACTTTGGTTTTAATTCTTTGTGCATTGCTGTTTTTGTGTAAGTTGCAAATGTGCAATGCTTTCAATTATAAAATCAAAAGTTTATAATAAAACATTGAAAGAAAGTATCCAAAATGGAAAGGCAACCAAGTTTGGGTAAGCTTTTTAACGTTCCTATTAAATGTCATGAGCAGCATTTTCCCACAAATCCGCTGTATTTGTGGGAAAACAGAGGAGACATGGTATTTATGGTGAATTGCAGCCCTGGAGCCTCCAATATTTGCAGAAGTCAGAGCAACCTGGAATGGTGTTGCTACTGTGTAAGACTCTGTTAAATGTAACAATTACTTTACAGTGTGGGAATAAAAAAATTAAAATATAAAAATATGGGTAGTTTAGGGTATAAGGCTATAGATATTGGATGCAAATGGTGTTCACTAAAATTGGAAAGGCTGATACTTAAATATTTCATCTGAATGACAATCATGTTTTATTCATTTGGGCTCAAATAAAGAAAATTTGTAATAGTCAATGAGGAAAAATGAAAAGGACACCATTACTCAGTGTCACACTAAAAAACATGTGAATAATAAAAAGGTTCTGGAAATAATTTGTTTTATGTCAAAGAATGTTGGAGCAGACATAAAGCACTTAGAAAGTAACATAAGACTTTCATAACACACTAATGTATGCTTTAAAATAATTGAGACTTTTCAGGACTCCACCCGAGATGGAGGCGTAGGTAGATACGCTTTGCCTCCTTGCACAACTGAAAGAAGAACAACAACAAATTTAGGAACAAAAAACACCCAGAATGGCCAGAAAAATCAAACTGTATGGAAGTCCAACTACCAAGGAGTTAAGGAAGAAACATTCATCCAGACCAGTAGGAGGGGTGGAGATGGGCAGCCAGGGCAGAGAGGATGCACAGCAAAGCAACTGATGGGGAAGCATTCAGTGGGGAGGTGTCAGCTGGCAGACCAGTTGGTCCCACATTCACGTGTGGATAAGTTGGGAGCAACAACTGGGGAGTGAAACAGACTGCGCAACCCAGGGTTCCAGCATGGGAAACTAAAGCCTCAAAACATCTGGCTGTAAAAACCTGCAGAGGTTGTACTGGCGGGAGAAACTCCCAGCCTCACAGGAGAGTTTGTTGGAGAGACCCACAGGGTCCTAGAATGTACACAAGCTCACCCACCTGGGAATCAGCACCAAGGGCCAAATTTGCTTGTGGGTAGTGGGAGAAGTGACTGAAAGTGGGGCAAGAGCCCAGCAAGTGACATTGTTCCCTTTCTGACCCCTCCATCACATACAGCACCATAACACAATGAAGTGGGTTATCCCCCCCCACAGGTGAACACCTAAGGCTCTGCCCCTTACAATGTAACAGCTGTGCCAAGACAAAGAAATATGGCCCAAATGAAAGAACAGATCAACTTCAGAAAGAGAACTAAGCAACAAGGAGATAACCAACCTATCAGATGCACAGTTTAAAACATGGTAATCAGGATGCTCACAGAAACGTCTGAGTACAAACACAAAATAGAGGAAGAAGTGAAGGCTATGCAAAGTGAAATAAAGAAAAATATACAGGGAACCAACAGTGAAGGGAAGGAAATTGGGACTCAAATCACAACCAGAACAGAATAAAGAAACACGAATTCAAAAAACGAGGAGAGGCTTAGGAACCTCCAGGACAACTTTAAATGTTCCAAAAAACAAATCCTAGGGGTGCCAGAAGGAGAAGAGGAAGACCAAGAAATTGAAAACTTATTTTAAAAAATGATGAAGGAAAACTTCCCCAATCTAGCAAAGGAAATAGACTACCAGGAAGTCCAGGAAACTCAGAGTCCCAAAGAAGTTGGACCCAAGGAAGCACACACCAAGACACATCATAATTCCATCACCCAAGATTAAAGATAAGGAGAGAATCTTAAAAGCAGCAAGAGAAAAGGAGACAGTTACCTACAAAGGAGTTCCCATAAGACTGTCAGCTGATTTCTCAAAAGAAAACTTACAGGCAAGAAGAGGCTGGAAAAAAGTATTCCAAGTCATGAAAGGCAAGGACCTACAACCTAGATTACTAATCCAGCAAAGCTGTTATTTAGAATGGAAGGGCAGATAAAGTGTTTCTCAGATAAGGTCAGGTTAACGGAGTTCATCATCACCAAGCCCTTATTATATGAAATGTTAAAGGGACTTATCTAAGAAAAAGATGATGATCAAAACTGTGTAGTCATCATAAAATGACTACAAACTCACAACTATCAACAACTGAACCTAAAAAAAAAAAAAAAGAAACAAACTAAGCAAACAATAGAATAGGAACAGAATCACAGAAATGGAGATCACATGGAGGGTTATTAGCAGGGAACAGGTGGGGAAGAATGGGGAAAAGGTACAGGGATTAAGAAACATAATCCTTAGGTACAAAATAGACAGAGGGAGGGTAAGAATAGTATAAACAATGGAGAAGCCAAGGAACTTGCATGTACGTCCCATGGACATGAACTAAGAGGGGAATACTGGAGGGAGGTGGGATGCAGGGTGGAGGGGGAGAAAGAGGAGAAAAAATGGCACGACTGTAATAGCATAATCAATAAAATATACTTAAAATGTAAAAAAAAAATCACTGAGACTGTTCAGGCATGAAATCACAGAATGTGAAAAGATGCGACCTTGATGTGGGCCTGCCATCGCCGTCTGACCCGCAGACTCACCCGTGGCCAAACTCCTCGGCAGAAAGGGCGCCATGATCTCTGGGAAGCCACATAAGTCAGTAAAAACTTCAGCATGATCCATGAAGCTTTAACAGTGTCACTGAAATTGTTTCCATAATTTATTTAGAAAGCGAAATTCAAGACTTCGAAGGCAGTTTAAGATCTGTTGTTAATCACACGAGGATGTAATTTATTTCGGAACATCTGAAATTAATCTGGAAAGAGTAAAAAATAGAATTCAATTTATTGAATCTGAAACCTAATCAAATGACATTTGTGATGTTCTGGTGGTGGTTTAGAAATGTCATTTCAGTGAAAAGATATTTACATGAAGACTTTCTTGGATGTTGTAGCAATATAATGTAATTCTAAGTTTCAGGCAAAATTTACAAAATGCTCCGATGTTTTAATTTGGTATCATACTAGTTTCTTTGTTAGGTTATCTCCAAATGATTTAAAAAGATGTAATTCAAATGAAACACTTTAAACATTTCCTGAAAACTTTATATGTGTCCCTATGCATCCAATAATCAGGATATCAACGGGATATCTGCACCCTCATGCTCATGCAGCATTATTCACAGTGGTCAAGACCCGGGAACAACCTAGGTGGCGTCAGTGGATGAATGAATCAAGAAAGTGTGGTGTACTTACACCATCAAAAAGGACATCTTGACATTTGTGCCAACACGCATGGACCTTGAGGGCCTTACGCCAAGTGAGGAGTCAGACAGAAAGAAAAATGGTATCACATGTATGTAGAATATTAAAAACAAAAAAAGTAGGAAAAAATCCAAATCTTGCCAAGCCTAGTCCCTGCTCGTCCCCTCAGTCCCCACCCTGGCCTCGCTGTCCCCCAGCCACGCAGATCTCTTGGTCCCAGATCAGTCCTGCCTCTGGGCCTTCGCACCTGATGACCCCTCCACCTCTCATGCTCTTCCCTTAGGGCTGCTCTTCAGCTTTCAAGACCCACCTCAAACCCTTCCCTCTCCTATAGCTCTGTCCCTAGTGGCCGCTTGGTCTTCTGCCCTCCTAGGGCTGTGTTGTCTGGACCTGGACAGGAAGCGCCGCAGAGTCCATCTGCCTGCTGCCCTGTTGCTCTCCTCTGCCCAGGAAGCCTGCACACCCAGACTCACCGCTGATGGAGCATCTTCAGTGACATACGCCCCAAGCTGAGGGTAGGAAATATGACACCATGACAGAGACAGGGTCCCCCTCCTGACCCGGTAATTCCACCGCAGAGGACCTCTCCTGAAGGTGCATGTTGTGCAAGGGCGTTTGGAAAGAGAAGTGTCACGGTAGGGTGCACCCATCGGATGTGACCCTGGCACTCGCTGGTGCCTCTGTAGTCACAGAATGGAGGAGATGTGGACACGCTCACACCCGCCTGGCTGAATGGGAGAGCATTATGCTGGGCAGATGGAAAGCAACTGTAGGAGGAGGTGCACAGAATAATGCCACGTCTGTACATTTTAAAAACAAGCAACGCAATTTTGTATGTTGCCTGTGGATACATCCCATGTAGAAAAGTAAAAAATGTGCATGGGAGTGATGAACACTTGATGTAGGGCGTTGGTTATCTCAGAGAGAGGAAGGGAGGAGGGGAGGCAGAGGAAGAGCGAGAGCGAGGGGAGAGGAGAGGACAGGAGGTAGATGAAGACAGGAAAAGGGCAGTATGGGAGTAAGGAGACCTGCGTGGGTTTGACTTCCCTAGCCCGGTGATGAATACGAGTGGCATTCCAGCTTAGTTTTGATCTATGGGGGCGCGCGTGTGCACACACACACACACACACACACACACACACATCACGGTCCCCACCTACTTTCAAGGAACCCACCAGGAGAAGAGCAGATGGATGAGCAAGTAAATGATGGACTCCACACCCATTCCCTGGTCAAGGTCACTGTGTCCCTTGAGCTCTCATCCTGAAGGTCCAGACATACCTCTTGGGTGCCTCACCTTTGCTGAAATTCCCAAGCCCCCCCACAGACCCTGAGTCCAACCCAGTTCAGCGTCTGCCCCAGTCCTGTTCTTGGTCAGTATCTGAGCTCAGCACTGGCCTTGCTGACTGCTGAGCCGCCTGGGCCAGAGAAGCAGGCAGCAGCCAGGCCTCCTGCCCCACTCACTGCACTCTGCTTGCTGGTTTGACCTGGCCTCTCTGTCTTCTTTCTGACACCTTCTCTCCTTCCAGCACCCCACCAGATTCTCATCTTGTTGCTCTTAGACTTCATACTTGCCCTTTCTCTGGCCTCTTTGACCCCAGATCGCTCTTTTAGTCCAGGCTGCACAGTGGCCACCACCGAGGTGGTGAGATGACCTGCCTCTCCACTGCTTAAAACACCTCACTGTCTCCCTATTACCTCACTTCTTACCTGCTTCCTGTGCACCTGCCACCATGAGAAGGCGTCCAGCGTGCCTCATTATGTAACCCTCTAAGGCAGGCACTCTCTCTTCCAATTATAGGATGAAGAGGTGAGAACAGTCAACTATGCAGTATCTCAGTCTCTCTTGTTCTGAAGTTTTTAAGACTCTTCAGTGAAAGACCCAGAAGTTGGAACCTCCTAGCAGGGTTTACACACAATGGGCATTTCCTATCTTTGTTTTTTATTTTCCATTGTACAGACAAATGAACTGAGGCCCAGAGGAGCAAAGTCTCTTCCCTGTGGTCACACAGCAAGCCCCCAGCATGCTGATTTCATTCCCTGCCTCCCTCTGTCCCCACTCACCTGTGGGAGGTGTCCCCTCAGGCTATGAGGCTGTCTGGCAGGAAGTGAGCCCTGGGCCAGCGCAACATGGAGGCAGGGCTGGGCCCCACCGGAGGGAGCACCAGGGCCTGGCAGAGTCCAGTTCACCATCCACCCTTGAAGCTCGGGTTCAGTCCCTCTTGTCCTGTTAGGGCACCTGCTAATTGTCCACTCCACATTCTGTCCTGGGCTCACATCTTTAGGGACAAGGCGACTGCAGCTTGTTCTGGGCTCTTCCCTCTACTTCTGAGCCTGGAGTGGTGGGGGCTCTGGGCCTCTTTGGGGGACTCCCCGCTGTGGGCCCTCAGCCCAGAGGAATCCCCGCCCCACTTCTGCCAGACCTGCCAGCTGCTGGGGTATGTCCGTGGCTCCTCACTACTGGAACAATGGCCTCCTGACGTTCATTTTTTAAAAATTGAGGTGAGATTCACATAAAATAAATTAACCATTTTAAAGTGTAGCATTTAGTACACTCACAGGGATGTACAACCTCTATGTAGTTCCAAAACATTTTCATCGCTCCAAAATAACACTCTGTTCCCATTATCAGTCATTTCCCATTTCCCCTCTTCCCCTGACCTCTGGCAGCTGCCAGTTGGCTTCCTGTCTCTACAGGATTTGCCTGTTCTGGACATTTCATACAAATGCGACAGTGCACTGCACAACGCTTTATGTCTGGCTTCTTTCATTCCGTGTAGTGTTTTCAAGATGTATCCACATTGTAGCCTGTGTCAGAGCCTCCTTCCTTTTCATGGCTGAGCGACTTTCCACTGCAGGGATGGACCGCATTTGATTATCCATTCACTCTCTGATGGGCATTTGGGCTGTTTCCACCTTTTGGTGGTCGTGAACAGTGCTGTTACGAACACTGGCGCGCGGGTCTCTGCCTGCGTTTCTGCGTGAAGTTCTCTGGGGGTGGGGGATAGCCTTGGGAGCAGAACACTGGGTCGTGCAGCAGTCCTGAGTTTAGCTTTTTGAGGAACCGCCAAACTCTTCCCCGCCATGGCCGCACCATCTTCCGTTCCCACCAGCAATATACAAGGGTTTCAATTTCGACCCATCCTGAACCCTTGTCATCGTGTGCCTTTGGGTGTGAAGTGGTATCTCAATGTCTGTTTTTTTCACATTTTAAAAATGTGTTAAAATACATATAACATAACATTTACCATCTCAATCATTACCAAGTGTCCAGGTCAAGGGCACTAAGCACACTCGTGCTGTTGTGCCACCACCACCGCCACCATCTGTCTCCGGGTCTCTCTGCATCTGGAAGAACTGTCAGTCTGTCCCCATTAAACAATAACTCCCTGTCATCCCTCCCCGGCCCCTGGCTACCTCCATTTCACTTTCCGTCTTTATGATCTCGACCACTCTCAGTACCTGATATAAGTGAAAGCACACAGTGTCTGTCCTTTGTGACTGGCTTATTTCACTCAGCATAATGCCCTCCAGGTTCATCCACATTGTGGCTTGTGTCAGAATTTCCTTCCTTTTTGAGGCTGAATAATATTCCATTGTGTGCACACATCACCTTTTGCTTGTTCATTCATAAGCACTTGGGTTGCTTCCGTGTCTCAGCTGCTGTGAATTATGCTGTTATGAACACGGGTACACAAACATCTCTTCAAGACCCGGCTTTCAATTCTTTTGGGATCTACCCAGAAATGAGATTGCTGGGTCCCATGGTCATTCTATTTTTAATTTGTTTAGGAACCTGAATACCATGTCTCACAGTGGCTGCATCAATTTACGATCCCACCAACGGCACACAGCGTCTCAGGTTCTCCACAGCCTCACCAGCACTGGTCTTCTGTTTTTTTAAGGTGGCCAACCTGATGGGTGTGGGGTGTCCTCTTCGTTTCCATTTGCATTTCCCTGATGAGTGATGTAGAGCATCATTTTACGTTCCAAATGTTTTGACCTTGCACATCTGCTGGTAAAATGTACATGTGGGTACACTTCTGCTGCATGTACATTTATCTTTAAAACTAAATACTGCACCGCTGTGGTGATGGTGTGATAAATTGTTATAAAATGTCTCCACATTGAAATTAAAAAGGGACACCATCAGGATGAAATAGTCACCCTAACAATAACACTGATGCTTGGAGGTCCCCTGGGGCAAAGTTCATGGCTGCAGGTCGTGGATAAGAATGCTCATCACAAACAGGCTTTTGACAATTGAACATCGCTTGGTTATTTCTCATCGCCAACCCTTTCTCTGTCCTTGCTTTTTCCCTTTGTGATGCAGCTGACAGAGTCCATTTCAGAGGCTGCAGGGCCCCCACCAGCACTCTTTGGTAGGCATTTTGGGCATCCTGTGTACTTTCATGTCACAGGTTTATTTTTGATGATGGGTTGAGAAAAAACGGACAATACAATCAGTGAGTCTACTCACCTCGGCACGTGGGGACTGCATTTGATGTGTGCCAAGCACATCAAAATAGGCTGGAAGCTAAAAAGTCAACCTAGTGAAATAGCAAAAGTTAGTAAAGTACATGTTCTTTGTATTTAAAAAATTACTAATTTTGAAGTAATTTGAGACCCACATAGAAGTTGCAAACAGTATAGCCGCATGAGCCCTTCACTCAGCCTCCCCAATAAACCACCTTACAACTACATAAAAGATAGATAATTATATATTACATAATGCATCTATATAATTATATATTTTATGTTTATGTATGATTATTATACATAATTATACATTTGTACTCTAATTTTAAAAAAACAGCACCTTGACTTTGGCATAATACTGTTAACGAAAAGCCTTATTTGGAGTTCACTAGCCTTACATGCACGCCACTGCTTTGAAATGCTCTCTGACATTTTGTCACTTGCATAGATTCATGCACTCACCGCCACAATCAGGAGACAGAACTGTTCCATCTCCCCAGAGAAACCCCCTGCCACTGCCCCTCTGAGTCACCCTCTTCCCTAACTCTTGGCACCCTTCATCCGAGCAGCACAGCCCCCGATCCGTCATTCTGAGAATGTGACGTAAGTCATACACTAAGGTGCACTGCCTTTTGAGACCGGCTTCTTATACTCAGCACAATACTCTTGAGAACCTTCTAGTTGTCTGTGTTCATTGTTCATTCCTTTTCACTGCTGAGTAACGTTCCACTGTATGAATGAACCACTGCCTTGCTTTGTTTTGTTTCAGACATTTTGTAGTTGAAGGAATTTAGGTTGTTTCCAGGTTTAGGCTGGAAACATGTTTCCATTTCCCCAGGGGAAATACCCGGGAATAAGATTGCTGGTTTATGTGAAGTGTCAGTTGAACTTATAAGAAACTGTCAACCCATTTTCCAGAGTGGCATACTGTTTCGTTGTCCCCACCACTGACGTGTGAGACTCCTGCTGGCTCTGTACCCTTGACCACAGTGGCATTGTCAGAGTTTCAGTTTTAGCCATTCTGGTAAGTGTGTCACGATATCACATCCTGGCCTTAATTTGCATTTCCCTAATGGTTAATGATGTCGAACATCTTTTCATTTGCATCTTTGTCATCTGTATATCCTTTTGATGAGGTGTTCAAATGTTTAAGTGTTTTCTCCATTCTCTAATCTCTTTAATTAGATTTTGGAAGATAAAAATGAATGTGAATGTCCCTGGCTGGTGTAGCTCAGTGGATTGGGTGCCGGCCTGCAAACCAAAGGGTTGCGGGTTCAATTCCCAGTCAGGGCACATGACTGGCTTGAGGGCCAGGTCCCTAGTTGCGGGTGTACGAGAGGCAACCACACACCGATGTTTCTCTCCCTTCTCCCTCCCTTCTCCTCTCTCTAAAAATAAATAAATAAAACCTTAAAAAAATGAACATGAATGTAAGTTTTTCAGTTTTCACCTTAAACGAAGTGCTACTATGGTATAATTCCTCTCTGTGTGTGTGTGTGTGTGTGTGTGTGTGTGTGTGTAAGCACCCTTCCCACTGCAGTCTGTGTGAATGGCACCCCCCTGCTCCGAGGTTAGTGCAGCGCATTACTTTCTCCACTGGTTCCCTAGCAGCACTGTCTGATTCTCCTTTAAACAACTTTTCTGCCCTGCCTGCCCTACTTTGACGAAAGCTGATGCTGGTCCATCCTCTTGTTGTGGGATGTACTCTAACCTCACCTGCTTGGCATCAGGATCATTTACAACATGGCTTCAGCTGGTCTTGCCAGTCCCCTCTACAGTTAGTTCCCTTACCCTTTCCCTCCTAAAATCATGCTTTCTCAAGCTTTGGGGCCTTGGTATATGCAGTCTCTCTGCTAGGAGTGCTCCCATTCCTCCAGACTAATGATTCCTCACACTCTGCTCTCCAGGCCGGGTCCAAAGCTCTTCTTTTCTCCAAGACATTTTTTCTTCTCTGCTCACCAACCCCAGGACCCTCGTTTCAGCCCATCACTAAATATTTGGGCCAGCAGTATCTGTGTCCAGCTCTGTGCACCCACCACAGCTGGAACTTCTCAAGGGCAGGGTCTTGAATGGAGCTTTCTCTGCTTTCCCAGTACTACTCAGCATGGGGCTGGGTGCAGTGGGCTGGCAGAAAGACAGGCACTGTCATCAAAACAATAACCAGGGGTTTCCAAGAGGACCTTGTGAGTCAGTATTCACATTTTTGTAATGGGATCATATGAATTTTGAATTGAGTGGAAAGGCTGTACAAGAACATATCTACATGCTCATGAGCCTCTTCATTCATTCATTCATTCAATTGTTATTGAGCATCTACTACATGCCAAGCCCTAGGCCAAGTGAAGAAAACATCTCACCCCTCACCCAGCTCATAGCTGAGTGGAGAAGACAAGAAGTAGCCCATACTTGCACAAATCACAAGTTCATGTTTATAATGTGACGTGAGCTCTGAAGCATGTGATGCTAAGAGAGAGGGCCTCGGGGACCCAATCTGTGGTCAGAGAAGGCTTCACTGAAGAGGTGACTCAGATGAGACATGAAGAATGAGTAGGAATTTAGTTGGCCAAAGTGGGAAGGGAAGGGAGTCAGGCCAAAGGAACAATGCTTGAGAAGGCAGGAGGCTGGCTGGGGCACCCCTGGCACCAGCACTCTTGGGGGCCCTGCCCTGCCTCATGGCAAACATGTTCAAAAGCATCATCATTACATCTGTTTCTTCCTCTGCTTAAAAAGTAGAAAGAGGACTTCTGGCCATGATGGAGGCATAGGTGGACACACTGTGCCTCCTCTCACAACCAAGATTAAGGACAACAAAAATATAGAACCAAAAAAAAAAAAAAACCCCAAAAACCCCAACCAGGACAGAGAGAAAATTGAATTGTATGGGAATCCAACAATGATTCACCCACACCTGTAAGAGGGGCGGAGTCAGCGGCCAGTGGAGTCCATGGCTGGTGGAGTCTGGTCGCAGCTGCAGCGGGGTAAGATGGTGGCTGGTGGTCCCGGGCGCACAGTCACCCCAGGAGCATAGGCGGCGGTTGTCGGTTGCCGAACGCAAGGAGGCCAAGTGGATCACACGAGGCGCTGACCTTGGACACACATTCATGCACAGGTAAACCAGGTGAAAACAGGCAGCAAGACAGACTTCGTGATGCAGGGCCCCAGTGACGGGAATTGAAGCCAAAAAGCACCCATTGAAAACACTTGTAGGGACTGAGGTGCCAGGAGGGAGTCCCAGCCTCACAGGAGAGTTCGTTGGGCAGACCCACAGGGTCCTGGAGTGCAGAGCAAGCGTCATTGTTTCCTCTGGGGCCCCACCCCCACATCCAGCATCACAACCCATAGACTGGGTTACCCCACCCTGGTGAACGCCTAAGGCTCCGCCCCTCACTACGTAACAGCCGTGACCAGACAACAACAACAACAACAACAACAAAAACCCCCAAACCAAGGATGGCTCAAATGGGAGAACAGACCAGGGCCCCGGAGCTAATTCATTTGAACAACCAGGAGGTGGTCAACCTATCAGATGCACAGTTCATAGCACTGGTAGATAACCTGTCAGAATCACAGTTCAAAGCACTGGTGATCAGGATGCTCACAGAATTGGTTGATTTTGGTCGCAAATTAGATGAACAAATGAAGGCTACAATAAGTGAAATGAAGGAAAATGCACAGGGAACCAATAGTGATGGGAAGAAAACTGGGACTCAAATCAATGGAGTGGACCAGAAGGAAGAAAGAAACAACCAATCAGAAAAGAATGAAGAAGCAAGAATTCAAAAAAAAAAAAAATGAGGAGAGGCTTAGGAACCTCCAGGACATCTTTAAACATCTCAACATCCAAATTATAGGGGTACCAGAAGGGGAAGAGGAAGAGCAACAAGTGGAAAACTTATTTGAACAAATAGTAAAGGAGAACTTCCCCAATCTGGCAAAGGAAATAGACTTCCAGGAAGTCCAGGAAGCCCAGAGAGTCCCAAAGAAGGTGGACCCAAGGAGGAACACACCAAGGCACATCATAATTACATTAGCCAAGATTAAAATGAAGGAGAGAATTCTAGAAGCAGCAAGGGATAAAGGCAGAGTCACCTACAAAGGAGTTCCAATCAGACTGTCAGCTGATTTCTCAAAAGAGACCTTGCAGGCAAGAAGGGGCTGGAAAGACGTATTCCAAGTCATGAAAGTCAAGGACCTACATCCAAGATTGCTCTATCCAGCGAGGCTGTCATTTAGAATGGAAGGGAAGATAAAGCACTTCTCAGATACGGTCAAGTTAAAGGAGTTCATCATCACCAAGTCCTTTATTATAAGAAATGTTAAAGGGACTTATGTAAGAAAAAGTAGATAAAAAATAGGACAGTTAAAAGACAGCAAACTCACACATATTAATGACCACACCTAAAACAAAAGCCAACTAAGCAAACAACTAGACCAGGAGTAGGAACACAGAAATGGAAATCCCATGGAGGGTTTGCAACAGGGGAGTGGGAAGAGAAGAGAGGGGGGAGGTACAGAGAATAAGTAGCGTAGATGAAGGGTAGAAAATAGACAGGGGGAGGGCAAGAATAGTGTGGGAAAAGTAGAAGCTAAAGAACTTATGACACATGGACATGAACTAAAGGGGGGAATGTGGGTGGGAGGGGGTGTGCAGGGTGGAGGAGGATGATGGGGGAGAAATGGGACAACTGTAATAGCATAATCAATAAAATATAATTAAAAAGTAGAAAGAATAGTTATATTTTTTCTTTTGAAATTATTTAGGTGCCATGAAAAACTCATTTACTTATTGTGCATCTCCAGGAATTCTTGCAAATGGAGAATGTCTAACCCAGATAACTTTTCAACGTAATGACGTTTTGGGGAGATGTTATGCCAACAATGAATGAAGTTGACATCATATTGCCCTACGAAGAAATTTCATTCGAAAGTTTTATTTTTTATTTAGCACACTTCTTTTTATATTTTCAAACATTAGACTTTTTTTTTTTCCTTGTCTTGAACAACCTCAGAAGACTATTGGAAAACCTACTGGTGCGGCAATATACCAGCGCCCCACAGCGTCCAAACTGGGAAACGCACCCTGCGAGGTTGTAGATCAAACCCAACTTGGGGCTGCGGAAAAATCGACTTAAAGGCATCGATGGCCTCCCAACTGCTTCTCCTCTTCTCTCACAGTTGTCCTGTCTCCAAGAAACCCGTATTTCAGTTAGAAAGAAGTGCTATTCTCCCCCGATACAACATTCCTTCCACACACTTCTCTGCCTTTGAACCCAAAGTTCCCTCTTCATTCTTTTATTTATTTTGCCATTACTCCTATTCTTTAGAGGAAGACTTTGAGGCACAGGGAGGTCAAATCGCTCAGGTCTTCTGGGTCCCAAAAGCCACCCGTGTTAAACATTTTGATATTGGAGCCAGTACGGCTTACATATATGAAGACTTTCTGGTCCTATTTATACAATATGAAGACAAAGTAGTCAGGGCTCAGAGAGGCAAAGTCACTTGCTCATTGTCACACAGCAAGCTTGGTTGACTCCAGAACTCTTGCTCTTACCGTCTGCTTCCACCTGTTACCTCTCTCCCCACTTATCTGGCAGGTGAGCTATGGTGTCAGGCACTCAGCTCACGGTGGCCTCTACAGTTCTGCTTTCTGGATCTGGATGTATCTGTTGAGTGGTAAGCTGGGTTGTGTGGAGAATGGGTCCGAGGCTTCGAGTGACAGGAAGGTAGGTATGCAGTCCCTCAGAAAGGAACTTGAGTGCTCATATCCCAATCCCTGAGTGCCTTGTTAGACACCCAGATGCCAAATAATTGTCTGCCCTAGGTGGAACCGCTGCTAGATATGACCTCTTGAGGAAAGCAAGCAGCATTCATCAGTTCTTTTTTTTTCCCTTTTCCTCCACTTTTACAGATCCCAGGGTGGTGAGAGATGCGGACCTCTGAGTCACTTATCCTGAGGAGAACTTCCCTCAAAAGCTGTACAAATGGCAGCATTCCCTGTGGCAAAATTTGCCTTTTCAGAATCTTGGGACCAACCTTCTTGATTTTGAAACGCTAGCGCCCCCTAGTTATTGGTTTGGCATACATGCATGGAACAGTTAAGATTTAATGTGAATGGAATGGAGGAGTGAAAGCATCTATAACATAAATATAAATATATAACATATATATGTTAGAACATATAAATATATAAAGATATATCTTTATAAATATGTATATCTTATAAATATATAAAAAGATATGTATATCTTCTTAATGAATTGACCTGCTTATCATTATGAAATGTTCTTCTTTATCTCTGTTAACTACCCTTATTTTCAAGTGTGCTTTGTCTGGTATTAATACAATAGTCCCCTTTATCCACAGTTTCCCTTTCTGTTTCAGTTACCCTTGGGCAACCGCTGTCCAAAAATGTTAAATGGAGAATTCAAAAAATAAACAATCCATACCTTTTAAATTACACACCATTCTGAGTAGCAAGGGTGACGAAATCTCGCACTGTCCCTCTCCATCCCTCTCAGAATGTGAATCATCCCTTTGTCCAGCATATCTACCCTGTATACACTATGCACCAATTTTTTTCTTTATTTCTTTTAACCCTCACCAGAGGACATGCTTGTTGACTTTTAGAGAGGGGGAAAGGAGGAGGGAGAGAGAGAAACATCAATGTGAGAGAGAAACATCAATTGGTTGCCTCTTGCATGCACCCCGAGTGGGAACCCAACCAGCAACCTAGGCATGTGCCCTGGCTGGGGATCAAACTCACAACCTTTTGGTTTATGGGATAACGGTCCAACCAACTGAGCTACATCATCTAGGGCACACCAACTTTTCTATGATTAATATTTTCATGATTTGCTTTGCATACTTTTTACAAGAAATTCACAGTCAGGAAATTTGAATGTCTAATAAACTTATGAAAAGATGTGTGTTCTCACTAAAAATCAGGGATATATTAAAAGTAATACAATCAAGAGATATAATTTTCCTCCAGGAAACTGACAAAAATGTAAAGTTTTATCATTCAAAATGTTGGTGACGTATTTGGGAAAGTGAACACTCCCATCCATGAGTGGCAATCTTTGCAGGGTAATTTGGGAATAGCTATTAAATGAAAAATGTGTACATCATAAGATGAAGCAGTTCATCTTCTAGACGTCTCAACTGTGTGTGGGAAGGAAGAAGGGGGGAGTGACCCAGGCCTCTGACAGAGCAATGGTGCAGATGAGGGAAGAGGAGGAGCAGCAACCAGGCTCTTCACTTTCCCCACTGAATGTGGCTGAAAGCCTTTCACTCCTTCTGCAATGTCCATGAAATATCTAAAAAATAAAACCAACTGGCTCTGGCTGGTGTGGCTCAGCTGGCTGGAGCATCATCCCGTAGCAAAAGGTTTCAGGTTCAATTCCCGGTCAGGGCACATACCTGGGTTGTGGGATTGGTCTCCTGTCTGGGCGCCTTTGGTTCCCCATCTGGGAACATGCGGTCCCCGGTCCAGGTGTGTACAAGAGGCAATCAACTGATGATTCTCTCTAGCATTGCTCTTTAGCCCTTCCTTTAGCCCTTCCTCTCTCTCTCTAAAACTAATTTTAAAATGTCCTCAGGTGAAGATTTTTTAAAAAATGCTTAGGATGACATGCCAACTGAACCTTTGTATGAATAGAAATGGCTGTGATTCTTAATCCAAAGATTCATTAGATAAACATCTCTGCAAAGATAAAGAACAAGGATAGATCATTGCCCTGGAAATCCTTAATTAAGTAATCTTAACTCTTGTTCTGATTGGTGCTAATAACAGAAGCTTACAAATGGCAACATCTAATCCTACATCACACTGACGAATCATTCAAGAGTAACCTGTCTGCTCTGTGGTGACTGAGACAGCAAAAGTAACACATGCTTGGGCTGTCTAACCAGGGGCATCTCTGGGGACAGTCTTCCACTTTTGTCAAATCTAAATGTGACTCAGACAAAGACACTGCTGAGAACCAGCACAAGCAGGGATTGTCTGAGTCTCACGGCCAGAGCACCACCCCCTGAATCCTCCTTCTTGCTTGGATTTTAAGGATCTCAAACACTTCACTCACTGTGCAGAAATGTATAAGAATGACTGTAAGGCTGGACACTACCAGGTGGCCAAAATGTCCATGAGCTGGGGCCCACCTCTTATGTTGGATTGTCCTTCTTATAGTAAAAATTTCCTTCTACTTAAGGCTGAATAACCCAACCCCTCTTATTTTCTAAGTGATTGAGATCAGTATGTTTGTGTCCTACAAATCCACAACAGAAAAAGTGAGTCTCAGAGAAGGAAGGGAGCTGACTGCAGAGTGCCTTGCCCCACATGGACTGCAAATGAAAGAAAGGTCTTAGATTCAAAGGAGGGTCTCCTGGGCAATTCAGCACCCCCTGTAGGGTCTTCTCTTTGATCTGAATCCAGTTCTGCCAAGGACCTTGACCAAAGCCACTCGAACTTCTTGGTTCCTCAGGCTATAGATGAGTGGGTTGAGTGTGGGGGTGACAAGGCCATAGAAGAGAGAGACCACGTTGTCCTGCTGTGGGCTGTGGTATGTTCCTGGCACCATGTACATGAACACGGCTGCTCCATAAAAAAGCCCCACCACAGTGATGTGTGAGGAGCAGGTGGTGAAGGCCTTGTGTCGGGCCTCATCCGAGCGCATGCGGAGAACAGCCCCCAACACCTGGCTGTAAGAGGCTGCAATGAGGGACAGGGGCAGCAGCAAGATCAGCACTCCCGATATGGACAGCGCCAACTCATAGGCAGAGGTGTCTGCGCAGGAGAGTTTCAGCAAAGCGGGTAGCTCACAGAAGAAGTGGTCCACAGCGTGGGAGGCACAGTATGGGAAATGCAGAGTGATGGAGGTCTGGATGGAGGCCACAAGCACACCTGACATCCAGGAGGCGCCCACCATGAGCAGGCACACCTGACGTCTCATGAGCACAGGATAATGCAGGGGGTGGCACACGGCCACATAACGGTCATAAGACATAAGGGACAGCAGAACGCCCTCAGCGACACCCAACACCATCAGGAAGAACATCTGAGCTGCACAGCCCCCAAAAGAGATGGAACTCTCTCCCTGGAGGAAATCAGCTGCCATCTTGGGGATGGTAACGAGTGGGAAGCCAACATCCAACAGGGAGAGTTGGCTGAGCAGAAAGTACATGGGCGTGTGGAGCCGGGAGTTTGTCTGGATCAGGAAGAGCAGGATGGTATTGCCCAGAAGGCCCAAGGTGAATAAGGCGACCACGAGGGAAAATAGGACCATATGTGGCCCTGAGTGGCTGAAGAGCCCCATGAGAGTGAAGTCTGAGGTCATTGATTGATTTGACTCCCCCATCCTCTGGGAAGCATCATTCATCTGCAGAGAGAACTTAATATTTAGCAAGAAGTCTTGGGGGCAGTGTAGCTTCACCTTATGTGCCAACTGCAATCATTTGACAGGGGCTGCTGGAGTCTCCTGAAAAGGATGGTGAGCACATTCAGTCTCAGTAAGAAAAAAAGTACCATGACTGATTCATGATGCCTGACCTGGTCAGGAGATGGAAAGCAGCAAAATGATGCCCTACTCTTCCCATTTCTTTGTAAAATTCTTGCCTTCACCCTCCAGGCAAGAACTATTCATTAGTACTTGCTGTTAAACTGTGAGTCCCCAAGCCACAGAGTGCAAATCAGCCCCAGAGAAATATTGGAATACACATTGTTCCAGACACCTTGGGTACAAAGTGGAGGGAGGATTCTGAATAGATTAGAATATGAAGTATGGAGACTTTGTCAAATGACAGGGGGTGATGAAGATGGGTCAAATATCAAAACCATGAGGAAATTCTCATTTCCAAATTCATTGGGAGGGCCAATGTCTGGAAAGAGTCATAGGTGGGATGATATTTAGGATGTGGACTCAAGGCATCTATACAGTAGAGGGGCATATGAATGAGAGAGGTTGGGACCAAATGGTCTGGGGTGGCAGATGGCAAGTTTTCCAGAATATCAGATGTCATTTTGAGGCTTAATTTCATAGGGTAGGAGTGGAGAGCATTATGCTTGTATACTAAGTGCTCAATAAAAATCTGCTGAATGAATGCAGTGGACAAAGGAGATGAAGGATCAGGATGGACTGCCTGTACTAACTAAGAATACTTATATGTGACCTTCTTACCTTCAACATCATCTTGCAGATAGCTCTGGAGTATTATTTACACACATCATCTTCAACTTCTGATAACTTCTGGGCCAAAGTGGTGTCTGTTACCATCGACAATGGGGAAGAATAGAGATGTGCACAGATAAGCATAGAGAAGCCAGCATTTTAAGACCAGGAGGATTCAGCCTTGCATAGACCTCGAACAGCTTTGCTATGCCAGATGTCCAAAGGAGGTGGGCTGCTCAGATACCAGGAAGGGTCAGTGTTGGGTTGGTGTCTACTCAATACCTGCCCTGAACAGTGTGGCTCGGTTGGTTGGAGCATCATCCCATAACTGAAGGACTGTGGATTTGATCCCTGTCTGGGCTTGTACATTCCCAGGTCTGAGCACATAGGCACATACGGGAGGCAACAAACCATGAATCTCTCACACTGATGTTTCTATTTCTCCTTTCTTTTCTCTCTAAAAGCAATGAAAATACATGTCCTTGGGTAAGGTTAAAAAAAGAAGAAGACCCTCTGATACCCAAATCATTGATTTTACTTACTTTGACCATCTTCCATCTTTTCTGACTTGGCTCCCTCTAATCATGAAACTTGGTCAAGGGTCTTTCCCTTGTCTAACTACTGACTGTCCCCTTCACTCTGTCTCTCTCTCTGTTTCACTGATGTTAATGTTACCCTAAAGTCAGCCCTTTAAATCACTGCCTATTCTGATTTTTCATCACACAAGGGCCTGTTATTATCCCATTCCCCAACCATTCATTCAATGAAAATTAATTCAGCTCCTCCCAAGTGCCAATCCCTGAAGGAGTCATTAACTACACAGTGGTGGAAAAGATGGACAAAGCCCCTGCTCTCATGAGACACAAGAAACAAAGAAACAAGTAAGCCATATCCTTTTTCATAGAAATAGATGTAAAATATAAACAGAGTGATCTTTTAGGAACTTACTAGAGAAGACATGATGTGATTGAGGGCAGCAGCTCTGGACAGAAGAGAGCTGCCCTCAAAATCTGGCTGTTAATAAGAAAGGAAGGAGAAGATCCAGCTGTCTGTGTCTAGCTGTGGGTGGAAACCAGACAGGACAATTATGGTTGAATGGAGAGCTTTATGAGGTGGTGTCTGTCTTATTCAATCCATGACATGTGAACTGGAGGTACAAAGACCTCTTGGCACTGTCCTCAAAGAACTTAGACTTTGACAGGAGATGCAAGTAGGTAAGCAAACCACTTTAGGACAGTGTATATTATGCTAGAGGTTTCCAGGGGTCTCATGCCCAACTCTGCCTGGAGGGTGTCAGAAAATGCTTTGCAGAAGGGGGAACCTTTGTGGTGAGTTTTGAAAGTCAGGTAGGGTTGTTTTCTAGGTGTGTAGAGAAAGAAAAGTCATTCCAAGGAGAAGGAATGTGGCGTGTGTGAATTGTATGGCATATAATTAAGAGAACACACTCTGGGCTTAGAGGAAGATTTGAAGGTCAATTCAGCTTCATTGTATCTTTGGGACTTCGTGACCTTGGGCAGGTTATTTAACCTTTCTGGAGCTCAGTTTCCTCATCTGTCCATTGGGATAAATGAGACCTTCTCCATAGGAGCAGCTATGAGCATTAAATGAGACAATGAATTAAAAAGCTTAGCACAATGACAACTATATGGTAATTCCTTAAGTTCACAACTATTATTCATATTGTAGAAGAAATGTAAACATTAGGTACTTCTTGCCAAGATGGAGGCATAGGTGGACACACTGTGCCTCCTCACACTACCGAAATTAAGGACAACAAGGATTTAGCAACAAGAAAACAACCAGAACTGAGAGAAAATTGAACTGTATAGAGGTCCGACAACCATTCATCCAGATGGGTAAGAGGGGCGGAGTCACAGCAGGAGGAAGCGGAGGTTGGCAAACTGGGGGCACAGGCAGCTGCTGGTGGACCCGGGCCTGCAGATGGCAGCTAGTAGACCCCAGGCACACAGGCAGCCTCTAGCTGAGCCCAGGCGCAAGGTGGCCGGCTGATCAGGTGGTCCCATATTTGTGCACAGATAATCCAAGCGAAAACGGGAAATAAGACAGAACTCACAACCCAGGGCCCAAGCACCAGGAAATAAAACCTAAAAACACCGAGACCCCGTCCCCACATACAACGTCACAATGCAGTGACTGGCCTGCCCCACCCTGGTGAACACCTAAGGACCCGCCCCTCGCTATGTAACAGCCTCGACCAGACCAAAAAAACAAAACAAACAGAAAAAAAAATAGCTCAAACTGGAGAACAGATCAGAGCTCCAGAGCCAATTCATCTAAGCAACCAAGAGATAGCCTACCTATCAGATGCACAGCTCAAAGCACTGGTGATCAGGATGCTCACAGAATTGGTTGATTTTGGTCACAAATTAGATGAACAAATGAAGTCTACAATTAAGTGAAATTAAGGAAAACGCACAGGGAACCAATATGATAGGAGGAAAACTGGGACTCAATCAATGGAGTGGACCAGAGGAAGAAGGAAACAACCAAACAGAAAAGAATGAAGAAACAAGAATTCAGAAAAATGAGGAGAGGCTTAGGAACCTCCAGGACATCTTTAAACATCTCAACATCCAAATTATAGGGGTACCAGAAGGGGAAGAGGAAGAGCAACGAGTGGAAAACTTATCTGAACAAATAGTAAAGGAAAACTTCCCCAGTCTGACAAAAGAAATAAACTTCCAGGAAGTCCAGGAAGCCCAGAGAGTCCCAAAGAAGGTGGACCCAAGGAGGAACACACCAAGGCACACCATCATTACATTAACCAAGATTAAAATGAAGGAGAGAATTCTAGAAGCATCAAGGGATAAAGGCAGAGTCACCTACAAAGGAGTTCCCATCAGACTGTCAGCTGATTTCTCAAAAGAGACCTTGCAGGCAAGAAGGGGCTGGAAAGACGTATTCCAAGTCATGAAAGGCAAGGACCTACATCCAAGATTGCTCTATCCAGTGAAGCTGTCATTTAGAATGGAAGGGAAGATAAAGCGCTTCTCAGATACGGTCAAGTTAAAGGAGTTCATCATCACCAAGCCCTTTATTATAAGAAATGTTAAAGGGACTTATCTAAGAAAAAGAAGATGAAAGATAGGACAGTTAAAAGACAGCAAACTCACACATATTAATGACCACACCTAAAACAAAAGTCAACTAAGCAAACAACTAGACCAGGAGTAGGAACACAGAAATGGAGATCACACGGAGGGTTTGCAACAGGTGAGTGGGAAGAGGAGAGGGGGGAAAAGGTACAGAGAATAAGTAGCATAGACAGTAGGTAGAAAATAGACAGGGGGAGGGCAAGAATAGTGTGGGAAAAGTAGAAGCTAAAGAACTTATGACACATGGACATGAACTAAAGGGGGGAATGTGGGTGGGAGAGGGTGTGCAGGGTGGAGGGGAGTGATGGGGGAGAAATGGGACAACTGTAATAACATAATCAATAAAATACAATAAAAAAGAAGAAATGTAAACATTAGAAAAGATCAGGTGGGTGACTTCTGGAACCCCTTCATATGGCTGGACAATGCATGCTAGGTGCTTAGCTCGGTGTCTGGAATTTAATAAGACTGCTCAATATGTATTAGCTTTTTTGGTTGACATTATTCAACATTATAACTCTTGTCCAGTTGTATGGCAAAAATTTATTAATTTAAGTTTATTCTCAGTAATGTTCTTCTACACGACAATCCCCCTGTTACTAGTTTAACTCAGTGGGTCTCAACTAGAGGTGCTTTTGTCCCTTTCCCCAGGAGACATTTGCAATCTCTGGAGACACTCTTGGTTGTCACGGTTGGAGGTGTTACTGACATTTCGTGAGTAGAGGCCAAGAATGCTGCTGAACACCCTACGATGTGCAAGACGGCCCCCACCACAAAGAATTATACAGCTGCACATTCCAATAGCACCAAGGTTGAGAAATCTTTTAACTGAACTCCCACACCTTCCTCTGACCTTAACTAGAGGCTTCTGGAAGGTCTCTTGAGTCCATTGATGTGGTTGTTCAGTGTCATGTCCCATACATGCCTAGAGACTAATCTGTGAAGTTGAATTTCCAGACACATTTAAAAAGAAATATGAATAAAACTAGTCCAAACCTAAATCCCTGGACAATTGCCTTGTCTCCACATCTCTGTATATAGAAGTCTTGTTCTTTAATCATTATCCTTTGGGGCCAACTCACAGCCAAACAGTCCCATTGGACCTTGTCAAAGGATTTCCAAGGAGACAATGTACTTGGTTCTTTTGAACCCTATCTCCACCTAGGGCCCCCCCCCTCCATTTAAGGGAAGAAAAGAGATCTGATTTCTATTAAGCATTTACTATATACCAGGCACCAAGCTAAGATCAGAGAATGGCTGACGGGATTCAGTTGATGGGTTTCTCAACCTTGGCACCATTGACGTTTTGGGTGAGATAATTTGAAGTATTTTTCTGGCAATTTTTTCACTTGATTCTTACCAGTAGCTGTTATTATCTGTCTTGTATGGGAGATGGAACAGAGATGGAAAGAAGTGTAGTAACTGACTATACTGGATTAAATGAATAGTTTTGTCCCCAGTTTCAAATCAACTTGGTACCAGTGACTGTGGCCTTATTCAGAAGAGGGTCTTTGCAGATGTGATTAGTTAAGGATCTTGAAATGAAATTATCCTGGATTTAGGATTTATCCCTAAATCCTATGACCAGTGTCCTTATGAGAAGAGGAGAGGCTACACACAGAAACAAAGAAGATGGTCATGTGAAGACAGAGGTGGAGACTGAAGTCACCCAGTTGCGGGCCAGGGAACACCAGGGACTGCTGGAGCCACCAGACCTGGAGTCTTCGGACAGGTTCTCCCTCAGAGCTTCCAGAAGGCATTGACTTTGTTCACACCTTGATCTCAGACTTCTGGCCTCCAGAACAAGGAGAGAATAAATTTCTATTTTTTTAAGCCACCCAGATTGTGGTGCTTTGTTACAGCAGCCACAAGAAACTCATACATTAGCCCAAGATCACCCAGCAAACAAATGGTACGATCAATTTCTAGACAAAAGCTGATATAACTTCAGAGTTCCTGCATTTCCCTTCATATCTTACTTTCCAACTAAAGATGATGGATTATTCAGGCCCTGCTTCCCCAAGTAAACCTTTGGCTTTCCTGCCCCAATCACATGATGTTTACCTCTTAAACTGGGTCACTGTCTTACTGCCTGGCCTGGGACAAAAGCCACCTCACCAGTTAAGGGGTCCAGGGTTCTCTTGGATGTTCTTGCCCTGGTGCTCCTCCTGGTCACTCATCCAGCTCTGGCATGGTGGTCATCTTAGCTGACTGGTCAACAGCCACACAGTCTCTGTCTTGAGAAATACCATGTAGGTCAACTCTGGTTTACCTCCAAAGAGTGTCAGCTGCTCTGGAACATGATATGAATTCAACACCACCAACTTTGGTGCTTCAGATCCTCTGCCTCTGCACACTATACAGCATCTCTCCAATGTCTTAACGATAAAAGGGCCCCATCCTTTCTTCACACACAAGGCTGGGTTTCCCTGACCTCACCTTCCCTTCCAGAATTACCAGGTGGTCCCTCTGGTAATGGTGAATCCACAGAGCAGCACATCCCTTGCCTCCCCACCCCCCACCACCAAATGTTGGGATCCCTGTAAACAGTTTCTCCAACAGGGCTGTGACCCACCTTGTTGTGGTTTGCCTTGGGCTTTGCCCATATTATTCCTTCAGGACATTTTAGGGAAAAGACAGTTGCCTCCACTAAACCCACGTCCCCAGTCAGGCAGGCAGGGCTGGACAGAGACAAGTCTTGGCCTAGAGTTTGTTCTCTCCTTGTCCTAAACCAGCCTCTTCACACCTTAGGTTGAAGAACCCCTCCAGCCAGTTTTCTGAGTTGACTTTCAAAACCCTTCCTTTTCTCGTTTTCCTCATTGCTGCTTGCATTTCAGATCTGATGCCCTTTGCTTGAAAATGAGAGATGAGAAAAGGGGCATTGGGCCAGGCTGACTCCCTGTTGCCCATAAAACACTCACAGCATCTCTCACCCAGGACAGGGTGAGAATGAGCCCTTTCTCCATCAGGCATAGGAAGGCCAAAGAAATGTTTTGATTTCTTTTAAATTTGAAAGAAAAAAAAGTGAGTCTATCCAACCTGGAGTACACATGTCTTTATGCCAGCAACAAGCTATAAAATATGATTTTAATGTTATTTGCTTATGGAGGAAGAAGTCCATGGAAGCAGAAGTGCCTCTGACCCATTCAAGACTCTGCCGGCCCCCCTTTGCCTCTCTTGGTGAGTTTGGTAGTCAAATGAGTGACTCGAGAGCCCAATTCACAAAACACTTTTGCTTTCATTGTCTATTCGCCCTCCCTCCCAACCACATAGCACACCAGGTGCATAGCAAGCACTCCATAAGCATTTTCTGAATGAGTAAAATTGTGAGGAAAATACATAGTATGATGATGTGTCACAGGTGATAAAGGGATTGACTGTCAGAGCTGCACCCGCTCCGACCAGTTCCAAGTCACGTGTTCTCCCTCCTCTGATGGCCCCTTGGGGACTGGCACCCTCGGCTCTGGCCCTCCAAGCTAACCCGATCTTATCTCTGAAGGTGCTTTGGGTGGCCGTGTTTCAGACCGTCCCTGACAGGCCGCTGAAGGCATCTCTGGGCTGTGCTGGGGAGCATGTCCTAAGTCCAGTCTCTCAGCAATGATCTTCCCAGCTCGGCAGCTTCTGTGCAAGTTCAAGTCTGGACTTTAAAACAAGTGACCTCCCCTGGCATGCTCAGGCTCTTGGCAGTGCTGATCAGCTGAGATAAAACAAATGATCAGATGCCCACCTGCAAGCTGGGCAAGATTAAGAACAATGTACAATCACTCTCCCTCCAAATGCCTGCATATAGTCAAACTCAGTGTATTTATGAAAATGAATTCTAAAACCATCAGTTCCTGGGGCTTTCTTGCCACCAATACCTCCCCTCTAATCATGCCCAGAACTCAGACAGCCCCACAAGCAGAGGGGTACCAGACTCTCACCTCTGTGTGCCAGTGTCTGAGAGAACCCCCCTTGGCACCTACACACACTTCAATTCTTGTCCTGGGACATCTTGTTAAAGCCTGCCTGGAATCCAGCACCTTTGGAGAATGAATCTTTACTTGGTCTGTGGGGTGACTGACAAAAGTGCCTGAGGATAGAGGCTCTGGGGGACAGTGTTGCATCAGAAAGCGCCTTTTTATCTCCCTGCCCTTTACTTTTTTGTCGGAGAGAAAATGAACAACCATGGGAGCCAGGGCCCTTGGGACTGGAATTATCCTGGGAGATAACAGTTTTCAACTCTAACTTCCAGGAAAGTGGAAAGCACTGTGGTGGATAATTGAACTTTCCACAGAATCTAATTAAAACAATTGTGTCAGGTAATTTAAAAGTCCTTCTTTCACCCTGGCTGAGTGGGTCAGCTGGTTGGAGCCCTGTCCTGTACACCAAAAGATTATGAGTTCACTCCCCATTCTGGGTGCACCTGGGAGGCAACCAATGCATGCTTCTCTCTCACATCAATGTTTCTATCTCTCTCCCCTCCTTTTTCTTTCTCTAAAATCAATGAATGTATTCTTGGTGAGGATTCTTTAAAAAGTCCTTTATCCTCTTGTGGGAAAAGGGGATGTGAGATTTTTTTAGCGTGGACACATATGCACAACACAAAATAACGTTACTGATCTTCAGAGACTTTCTTCTGAATGAAAAATCACCAAAAATCGCCCAGCCTCCTTAGGCTACCTATTTTGAGTGACTGCCTTCTCAAATCCATATTCTTTTTTTTTCCTGAACAGGTTTTATTACACAGAGGGCATGGGGCCCCATCCTTCTTGGCTGCTGCCTCCCTCAAGGCTGCAAGGATAGTGCCCAGCTCCTCTCTCTTCCTCTTGGCATGGATGCATGTACCCATGCTTTTCTTGATGAACTTCAGGGCCCTCTTGTCCTTAGAGACCTTGAGCAGCTCCATGGCACGCTGCTCGTAGGGGGCAAAGCCACATACCTCTTGGATTTTGTCCCACACGAATTGGTGTGCTGGGTTAGGTGCCCGCAGTGGCTGTGCCTCGGCTTGCTCATCTTCTTTGTCACTTTGTGGCCCTTGCTGAGGCCCACGGCCATGGGGTAGCTGAGAGCCATGGCTGCTGTTCCTCAGTGGCAGCTGTGGCAGAAGGGTCAAATCCATATTCTCTGAGGGTGCTCACAGAACTCACGTATGCAAGAGAAATCAGAAAGGTATCAAAGGCATTGGTGCCCACGAGGACCTTGGCAAGGTCACTGAAGAAATGGAAAGGGCCTCAGTGTGTGTTTCTGGATGGTATATCATCAAATGAAATGATGGAGGAGAAAGCCCAGGCCCCTGGCACCAAAGGATGTGAATCACAGCCCCGCCAAACACAGTTTTCTGCCCAAGGCTGTGGACACACACCTACCCTTTAGACTGCCTCCAGCCCATGGTACATCTAAGTGCTGATCAGCTTAGCCTTCGATTTGTAAAATGCAACATCTGTGAAGCCTGATACAACAGGACACCTGTATATATGAGTCAGTGCTCTCTGTGGTTTCAGGCATCTGCTGAAGGTCTTGGAACATATCCCCCTGGATGAGGGGGCCACTGCTGTATTTGTTTTTATGGTTCCATGAAGCTGCCTGTGCCTCACGGGTGAGGACTCCAAGTCAGGGAAAGAGACAGAGAGAGCTGTCCATCTAGAGATCTTGGTCCCTATGTCGAACAAGGAAGGAAGAGAAATGTATGAAGTCTGAAAGGGAAAGTTTCCTTTTAAGGGCTGGGGGAGAATAACCGTGTAAGGTGGAGACAGCTCAGAGAAGAGCTGGCTGCTGCCAGGGCTGGAGGCAGGTGTGTGCTGGAGGACTGAGCAGAAGGTCAAGGCACTTGGGCCCAAACCTGCACCCAGACTGCAGGAAGCAGGTGAGACAAGGGGTTGGGCAAGGGAGACCTTTAATCTACGTCCATAGGCTAGAGTCTGATGTGATGCTCTGACCCCATTAGCTTCCATGCCCAACAACAAAGGAACCTTACTTAGCTAAGTTTGTAAAGTATTTTAATTCTCAACATAAATCATACTTCAACCTAGCATCCCGCTGGAATCCAAGCAGGAGGTAGTTGTGGGGGATGGTTTTCTCCTATAATCTGTCAGAGACAGACCCAGCATCAGAAAATTTAACTCTGTGGGAACTGACTCTAATCTAACGTTACTGCGGAGCGTTGTAAGATGTGACTAGATGCACAGCCAGGAGCAACTGTAGGAAGTTCAGAACAGGATGTATGAGTGAAATTTTTTTTTCTTAAAGATTTTATTTATTGACCTGTTCCCTGTCGCAGGCTCTAACCAGGGAACTGGTCTGCAACCCAGGCACGTGCCCTGACCAGAAATCTAACTGGCTACCTTTCCTCAATCCACAGAGCTACACCAGCCAGCGCCGTATGAGTGACTTTAATGTAAACATGTTTCATGTGTACCTGGGACACTTTTTCACTGAGGTATAACTGACGTGTAGCATTGCATTAGTTTCAAACGTACAACATGATTCAGTATTTGTACATATTGTAAAGTGATCACCACAGCAAGTCTAGTTAGCACAGGTCACTACGTAGTCACAGAATTTTTTCTGTATACTACATCCAGTGACTTGTTTATTTTATAACTGTACCCGAACTTGTTTAAGCAGGTGTGGCAAGGCCCACAGACCTGGAAATGACTGCCATTGAGGAGGGTTTTACCCTAGACGCAAGTGGCGAGCTGTGCCCTGCAGGCCACTCCCGGAAGCCCCAGGGTCACGCAGGAGCAGAGGGAGGGAAAGGAAGGAATGGGTGCGGCAGGGTGAACAGGCTTAGGGTTGGCCAATTTGAATAATTTTGGCAGGCTCTGGGGCAACTGTTCCTAGCCATGCACAGTCTGGTCCTGGGGTGATGCAGGCAGGTGGATAATGGCCTGAAGTGTAAGGGCCCATTAGAGAGGTGGCTGGGGTAAGGGCTGCTTCGCATATGAAGGGCGTGTTCCGGCCGAGTTGTCAGCTTTCCTCTAGAACTCGTTTTGTGCCTCCGGGATCCACAATAGGTGCCGAAACATCAAGAAATAAAGAAAGTAAAAAGTCATGACTAATGCAGAGTACCAGTGCAGATTCCATCACTGCTGACTGCGGCGGAAGGAGGCAGCGGCACATGGACTGCAGCTTTAACGCTGTGGAAATGGAGCTGCAAGTCCGCTATAGCTCCGCACCCGCAGGCAGGTTACATGCACGCATTCTGGGTCTTTTCTTTGTTTGTTAATGAATTTAGCTGATCCTATACATATAACTTGGTGTGTTCTTTAGATCTTGATTTTTTGTTTCCCCAACTCCCCCCAGTGGCCAGTGAGTCTGGGTATATGGAGTCTTTGTCTTTACCCTCGACCTTCCTCAAACAATTCCCCCCGGGGGGTGGTGGAAACACAATCTATGGGAATTAGTTGGAAGAACCTATTACCCAACATCGGACAGACAAAGAGGCCGAGCTGGGGGTCACATGGAAGCCAACGGTGCTGTGTAAAAACGAGATATTACTGCTGTGCCAGCCGCGGAGACAGACCCCAGGAGACACGCTGTTTGGTGGGTAGACCTCAGGCAGGCCATCCAATCTGAAAAGTTAGCCGTCTTTACGTTTGATCACAAGGAAAAGAGGGTGATAAAAGCCCCTCACCCCATTTGTATATATGCTAATGCGTATATATGTAGATATATCTCCAAATTATTCATATATATTATATACATAATGCTTAGCAGTTATATAGCAGTTTAACTTTGCAAAGAATGTTTTACATCCCTTACAACATTTTTTGCCTTTTATTGTGAAACAGAATGCGCATGCAAAAATACATAAACTTATGGATAATTATTATGTAACTATGACAATGAGCAGTCACATAACGAAGGTCCACACACCTACAACGCAGGCACGAGGAGAGATGTCCGTCAGAGCAGGAGCCCATGTGCTTCTCTCATCACGTGGGCTGACTCTCCGGAGTTCGCTGTCAGCCTGGAGCTCTAAGAACCACTGCCACGCTCTCTCTGGGTGCGCCGTCCTCCCTTCACCTCAGCGTGTTCACCTCCCAGAAGTTCTCCAAATGCTGGTATTTAGGGAGTTTTATGCAGGTTGCCTCTCCTATGCTTGGTTGATTAAATCATCAGCCAATCACTGGTGATTAACCACATCTTCAACCCCACCTCCCTCTCCAGAAGTTGTGGGGGTGGGGCTGAAAGTTCCAGCTCATATTGTGCCTGAGTCTTTCTGGTGCCCTTGGCTGTCCTGAAGCTTCCTCGGGCCCCCAGCGTGTGGAAACACAAAACACTCATCGCTCTGGAGAGTCTGAGGATTTTAGGAGCCGAGTGTCAAGAACCAGGGACACAATGAGAGCATCTCACACCTGTCAGAATGGCTATTATCAAAAAAAGAATAAAACAAGAAATGACAGTGATGTTGAGGGTGTGGAGAACAGTCCCAACTGTAAATTGATTCAGTTACCACGGAAAACAGTATGGAGCTTCCTCAAAGAGTTAAAAGAACTACCACATGACTCAGCAATTCCATTTCTGGGTGTTCAAAGAAAACAAAAACACTAATTTGAAAGAAAAAAGTTCATTGCAGCATTATTTACAATAGCCAAGATATGGAAACAACCTAGACATTCATCAGTGGATGAGTGAATAAAGAAGATGTGGTGCATCATACATTATTACTCAGAAGTAAAAAGAATAAAAGTTACCATTTACAACAGCATAGGTGGGCCCTGAGGGTATTATGCTGCATGAAATGAGCCAGACAAAGACAAATATACCTTATGATTTTACTTATATGTGGAATCTAAACACAGCACAACACAAAACAAATGAACAAACTCAACAAAACCAAACTCACAGCTAGAGAGCAGACTAGTGTCTGCCAGAGGGGAGGGGGTTGAAGGCTGGATGAAATGGGTGAAGGGGATCAGGAAGTATAAACTTCCAGATATAAAATAAATAAGTTGTGAGGATGTAGTGCAAAATTTGATGACTACAATTAATAACAATATATTTCAAATTTGAAAGTTGCTAAGAAAGTAAATCTTAAAAGTTCTCTACACAAGAAAAAATTTTTGCAACTTTGAGTGATGACAGATCATAACTAGCAGTGTTGTGATCATTTTGCAATGTGTACACACACTGAATCACTATGGTGTACATGTGAAATAGATACAATGTTCCATGTCAATTGCATTTCAATTGAAAGGAGAACCAGGAACAAAGACCAAAGAGCAAATATTTATGTTTTGTTACATCACAGGGAGGAATATCCTAATGTCAGACTTCCTGGCTTGGATCTCCAGGACAATGGGAATAAGGTTGAACTTGATTGAGAAGAGAAGTGGGACTCTCCAGTTTGGCCAGAAGACCCTGGACACTTCTGTTGTCCAAGAGAAACCACTCGGTAAGACCCACTGCAGTTTACCCTTTTTGTGGGAAGCCTCCAGCTGCCCTCACCCAGGCCACATCCCTGGATTCCCACTCTGGGCTCCTTCAGCTTCTGCCTTGCTCTGACCTTCCCTTGACCCCAAGGGATTGAGGGCATCTGCATCCTGCCCTTGGAGGGTTTTAGTCAGGGGAGGGAAAGCTGGCACTGCCTAAGACGGGAAGGGGGCAGGCAAAGCAGGCAGGAGGGCGAGACTAAGACAGAGTGGAAGGAGAAATGCCTTCCCAGGCTCAGCTTCAGTATCCCTGCTGGGAAGGTGGTCTGCCTTCCTTCAGTGGGTCTCCTGCAGTCTACTTCTGACCACAAGGAGGTGGGGTGTCCATTCCTGACCCTGCCTCTCCCAAGACTGAGGGCTCCTTCAGTGCTGGGTGATGGGAGGGTTCTCTTTGGGACCTCAGATTCTGACAGAGTTCCTTAGCCAGGGCTCAGTGAAGACTTGATGGGTGGATGAAGGAAGGAGGGAGGGAGGGAGAAAAGGAGAGTGAAAGGATGAAAGGAGGAAAGGAAAGAAGGAGGGAGGGAAGGAAAGGAGGGAGGAAAGACAGAAGGGAGGGAGAGAGGAGGGAGAGGACAGAGAGGAGGAAGTTAGGAAGTTAGCAAGGAAGAGTTCCCAGGGCCCCTGCTGCCCTCCTTGGATGTGGAGGACCTCACATCCTACACGCCCATGCTCCTGGGAGAAGCCTATGGGCACTCACCCTTGGGAGGACACCTGCAGAGATAAAACTCACCCCCCCCCCCCACCGCTGGCCCTGGCCAGGCTGCAGGCAGGCTCCCCACAGAGAGCAAGGCAAGCAGTGCTTCTGTTTCCAGGGCCATTTTCCAGGAGCAGGTGACAAGAGCTATGGGAGCTGGAAGGGAGAGGACATTTGAACCACAGAGAACTCGAGCAGAGGGAGGCCCTAGCTGAGAAACAAACGTGGGGATGAGGAGGGCAGAGAGGGGAGCCTGCGGCCCCAGCATCCAGCCCCAGGTTGGGTGAGCTGGTCTGGGCTCCTGGTCCCACACTGAGTCCCACACTGAGTCCGTCTATGGCTGCCTCCTTCCCCCGCAGGACTACCAGTTGCCAGGGTCCGTTCCCAGGCAAGGAGTGGTCTCTGTACCAGGTTAGGGGAGAGGGTGGTTTTGAGCCAGAAGGGTCACAGTGGGTTTGTCAAACGTGTGTGTGTGTGCTCCTGTGTGCATTACCTGTGTGAGCTTCTGAGTGCACTGAGGGTGTTTGTGTATTTGTAGTTGCGTGTGTCTGTGCTTGTTTCCTATGGCTACTGTAGCAAAGTACCACAAACCTGGCAGCTTAAAACACCAGAAATGTATCCCCTCCCAACCAAGGTGTCAGCAGGGCCACGCTCCCTCTGAAGGTTCTAGGGGAGGATCCTTCTTTGTTTCTTCCAGCTTCTGGCGGCCCTCAGTGTGCGACTGTGGCACATTATACTGTGCTGGAGGACTCCTATTTTTTCCTAGTTTTTAACCCAGTGCTCTGTAAGAACCACGCATATTGCTATGCAAGCTCTGCTTCCCCCCCTAACTTGTTTAGGGCTTTATGGTGCACCCCTATCACATCTTATTTCTCTACTCCCACAGGTAGTGGGGTGTCTCTAAGATTGTCCCCAACTGTCTGCCAGCACAGACAGTGCTAAACAAACATTCTTGACTGTGTCCCCTCACTGATCTGTGTGAATGTTTCATTCAGGTGTTTGCAGGACTGAGGATACGAGTTCCCTTCATTTGGCCACCAGGCACCTGCTAGGAGGACTTAAGTTCACTCATCTTCACATGTGGGCCAACCCCTCGCAGCACCCAGCTTTCTAATTTCTGCTGCTCTGACAGGTGTAACTCCGACAGGTGGTGCCGCGTTGCTGCTTTAAACTGCATTCCTCTGACTGCTCATGAGCAGCATCCTGCCTCCATTCCACTCCCTGCTTGCGGGCTGCATTTCCTCCTCTGCCCGTCGCCTGAGCCCACCCTCTGCCCACTTCCTCTCCCAGTTCCAGGCTTTTCCCCCTCAGTCTGCAGATATTCCTTGTAGAATCTACACATCGGTCTCCTCATGGTGTTTTTCCAGTGTTATTGAGGTGCACATAATAAACAAAAACCTGCACATATTTAAGGTGTACATTTTCATGGGTCTGGACAGATACTTACGTCTGTGATGCCATTGCCACAATCAAGGTAATGAGCGCGTCCTTGGCTCCAAAGGTTTCTCGTGTCTCTCTACTTTTTGTGTGGTAACAACACTTAACATAAGACCTACATCCTTAACAGGTTTTTTAATTGAAATGTATTTGACATATAACCATGTAAATATAAAGTGTATATCTTAATTTAATACATTTGTATATTGTAATATGATTATTATAGTAGCGGTAGCACCTTTGTCAGGTCACATAACTAGCATTTCTTTTATGTGGTGGGAATAATTAAAATCTAGCCTCTTAGCAAGCCTGATGATTACAATACAACATCATTGTCCATATTCTTAACAAGCTGTTAAGTGCACATTAACATATTGTTAACTACGGGCCCTATGGTATACAGCAGATCTCTAGGACTTACTTAACTTTGCAAATATGTTCTCGCTCTCTGTCATCTGTTAACATTGTCCACGATGCTCTTTGTTAATATGATTACTAATTTTTAATTTTTATTTGTAACTCTTCCCTGAGGACATATTTATTGAACTTAGAGAGGAAGGAAGAGAGACAGACAGACAGACAGACACCGACGTGAGAAATATCCATCGGTTGCCTCCTGTGCACCCCGAGCCCACGGCCTCTGGTGTGTGGGGCCAAGAGAGCCATTCGGCCAGGGCAAGATTTGTAATTTTGATGTAATGGAATTAACTTATTTATAGTTTGTGACTTTTTCTTTTTAAAGAACTCATTTCCTGTTCTTAGATCACAAAGATCCCACTACACTTTCTTTTATTAGCTATATTTATCTTTCAATTAGGCTATTAATCCATCTCGAATCTTTCTAATTAAAAGTCCAATTTTGTTTTTATATATAGAAAGAGATACTCTCCTCTACAGCATCTCTGGACAATTCGTCATTTTCTGAGTTGTCCATGACATGGCCTTAACCATATCTGAATGGCTTCATGCTGGTCTGCCTGTCCTTGTAATAACCCTACACCGTTTTATTTACAAGCTTCTGGGGAACTCTCAGATTCTCAGAAGGCAGTTTCCACCACCTCCTCCCACTCTTCATTTCAAGGTTGACTTAGTTATTCGTGGCTCATTATCTTTTCATAGACATTTTAGAATATGTTTACCATGGATTTTTTGAGAGTAGTACATTGAATGTAGAAATACTGTCTTTCCATTTCATCCACTTATTCATATCATCTGCCATGTTTTCTATTAATTAGAGGTTTCATTGTTCTCTGTGGAGGTCTTATGTATACTTATCTAAATTAATTGTAGATACTTGATAGATTTTGTGCTACTTTGGATGGTACCCTGTTTTTTAAAACTTCTTTTTAAACTAATTTTAAACCTCAGAAATGCTGCAAAACCAATATTGAAAATTTTGTATTGTGCTCCCCTCACTCAGCATCCTGAAAGGTCAGCATCTGACAGAACGCCAGCACAAGAATCAGAATCGGGAAGTTAGCATCGGCACAACACTACACAGCAAGCTGCAGCTCTTACTAGATTCTGCCCAGTTTTCCACCAATACACTTTTTCTATTCCAGGGCACAATCCATTTCATTTAGTTGTTTCAACTTTTCATTATCATTCTGTTCTTGGTATTTCATAATTTTCTGTTCGGCCCAGAGTCTAGTGAGTAATACGTTGCTCTGCCACCGTCAAAGGGCTCCACCCGATATTGTGCTGCAGGTGCACGGGGACCTCCAGGTCTCCTCTTCTCACCCATCCCCAGTTTCAGTGCAGCACAGCCAGGCAACCTGGGTGTTCCCAATAGTGGCACTTGGGAATTTACTAGACTTCCTTTATGGCCTCACACAGGTCCTTTTTGGTGAAAGTCCAATGTTCCTGCTGTATTTTTTGTCTATTTGTTTTTTGTTTTAGTGTGTGTATTTGGCTTAGCAAATAGGAGTATTTGCATAGTTTTATGTTTGTGTATGTTAAATATACATGTATATGTATATATTAGCTATTTTTATTAATATATATTTACATTTAGCTCAAGTATTAAATAAAATGATGGACTTAAGTCCAAAACAACAGTAATTACCGAGAAGATATGTGTATTAAATGCACCAGTGAAAAGAGAGATACAATCATAGACTGCTACATTTTAAGAGGATCCAGTTCTGGTCATTCATGCTTGTTCTCGATCTTAACTTCCATTGCTTATTGCAGGTGCTGTGAAAGGTGCCTTATATGTTTATCTTATTTAATCCTCATAACAACCTAGTCTGCTAAGGGTTATCAGGACCAAGTTCCTTTAAGGGATGAGAAACCTAAGGTTCAAAAAGATTTAGGAACTGACCCAATGTTGTTGCTGAAGCAGTGTTTTAAAACAAAATTTTTTAAAGGAGGTGTTTTTTTTAATTTTTAATTTTTGACTTTAGAGAAAGGGGAAGGGAGGAAGAAAGAGAGGCAAACATCAGTGTGAGAGAGAAACGTCGATTGGCTGCCTTCCATTATAAGTGCCTGACTGGAGACAGAACCTGCAGCCTGTGCATGTGCCCTGACAGGGAATCCAACTGGCGACCTTTTGGTTTGTGGGACGATGCCCGACTAACTGAGCCACACTGGCTGGGGCTCAACATTTTTTGACTCATGTGGATAACATGTAGAGTTTTGTATGAGAAGAAAATAGCTACCACTTACTGCGGAAGCCTTGCAGGTGGCTCAGAGTTCAGGCATATTTAGGCACAGTGATCCCAGGATCTGTGTTATGCTTTCAAAGGCAAACGCTAACCAGCACCAGATTTTTCCAATTCAAAAAATTTTATTAAAGATCCCACCATATGGTGCAGCCACTATGGAAAACAGCACGGAGGTTCCTCAAAAGTTAAAAATGGAACTACTTTATGACCCAGTGATTCCACTTCTGGGTATATATCTTAAAAAACCAAAACACTAATTTGAAAGAATACATGCACCCCTATGTTCATTGAATTGTTATTTACAACAGCCAAGATTTGGAAGCAGCCCAAGTGCCCATCAGTAGATGAGTGGATAAAAAAGCTCTAGTACATAATATTACTCAACCATAAAAAAATGGGTGGACCTAGAGGGTATTATGCTAAGTGAAATAAATCATCCAGAGAAAGACAAATACCATATAATTTCACTATATGTAGAATCTAAAGAACAATATAAACAAACAAACAAAACAGAAACAGACTCATAGATACAGAGAACAGACTGACAGTTGCCAGAGTGGAGGGAGCAGGGGGCACTGGGTGAGAAAGGTGAGGGGATTGAGAAATACAGTTAGTTGTTGCAGAATAGGCACGGGGATGTGAAGTACAGCATAGAAAATATCATTGGTAATATTGTAATAACTATGTGTGGTGCCAGGTGGGTACTGAAAATATCAGGGGGCACTTTGTAAAGTACATGACTATCTAACCACTATGTGGTATATACCTGAAACCAATACAAAATAATATTAAATGTAATTGAAAAAATAATTTTAAAAATAAGTAATTAAAAAGTAAAAGATCCCACCATAATAATTTTTTAAAAGACTGAATTGTTGCTTTCTTTTAAAATTTTCATTCCTATTTAGAAAAATGACTAAAAGCAATGAAAAATTCTAAAGTGTGGACTCTGTAACTGCAGAACCAGCTCAAACGGGCCTTATCCTGTTTCTAACAAGACCACAGGACCAAAGTTTAAACTTTGGATACACCACTCAGCGTAACCCTTGTGAACCTTCAGCTGCTCCCCCCACAGAAACAAAGGACGGACCCTGACCTGAACCTGTCCAGGGGGACTCTTTCAGAGGCGAAGGGTCCGCTGTCCAGGAAGATCTGGTGCTGAAACCCCTTAAATCCTGCCCCCCACCCTGGATCCGGGAAGCAGATTGGAGCCTTGCCTCCTGTCTCTTTGCCGGCTGAACGCACACACGCACACACGAAAGCTCTTTCTCTTCTGAGCATAGTCCTAGCTCCTACGCACGCTGGGCAGGGAGCCCTTGCTCATTAACAACTCCACCCAGGTGTGGCTGAATAGAGACCCTGAGTTCCTACCACTGGGATTTAAAAATAGTAGTAATAATAATAATTATTATTTATTCGTTGAATTCTTACTATGTGCCAGGACTTGTGGTAAGCATTTTAAATGCAGGATTGTATTTAAACCTCAAGGGGCTCTGTGAGGCACAGCCCATTATTATGAACATCATGTGCAGATAAACTTACCATGACTTGGAGAGGTGAAGGAGCTCCTCGGGGAAGTCCTCCCAGGACGAGCTCACTAGAGACCCCAAGTTTCTACTCGCTGAGGTCTCTCCCATGCCAGGTGTGACCACCATGCTGGGGCTAAACCACACCTTTGTGTCTGAATTCATCCTCATCGGCTTCTCCGCCTTCTCCCACCTTCAGCTGATGTTCTTCCTGCTGTTCCTGCTGATGTACCTGTTCACACTGCTGGGGAACCTGCTCATCATGACCACCATCTGGGGTGAGCGCAACCTCCACACACCCATGTACCTCTTCCTGTGCGCCCTCTCTGTCTCCGAGATACTCTACACCTTCACCATCATCCCGCGCATGCTGGCCGACCTGCTCTC